>JANHZU010001487.1:10846-25950 GCA_032468055.1 Acrochordus granulatus | reverse complement strand
CTGGATTTGTTTTCACATTTTGTCTCTCATAGTTGAGGTATACCTATGATGACAATTACAGGCCTCTCTCATCTTTTCAAGTGGGAAAACTTGCACAATTGGTGGCTGACTGAATACTTTTTTGCCCCACTGTAAGTCTAACGTTCCTCACAAAGGGTTGGATCTTTGAGGCTTGTGCATGTATAACAACTCAAGACTGAGTCTCCTCTTTATCTCTGGCTCCACTCTTCCTTCTCCCACACTTAGAATTATGCCACTTAATGTTACAGAAACACTTAGAAGGGATATGCAACCCCAAGAATTCAGAGGACAAATATCTTCTCTTCAGAGCAAGTAAGAATTCCAGAAAAACATGGGGAAATCAAAGAAGTTAACCATCCAGATATTCTTTAGAACCTTAATTCTTAGTGGAGCCAAATTGTCTTTGATTATGGCAGTCTGTCTACCCCTTGTTCCACCTTCCCTGTTCTCAGGCCAAAGTCATCTCCCTTTAAATAGCTATATAAGAATCTAGGTCTATTCTATGGGCACACAGCACACTTGCACACCTGCCTATGAGGTGGGTTGTGCTGAGAGAGGGTGACTGTTACAAAGACATCCAGCTGGCTTTCATGCCTTAGGCAGAACTAGAACTCACCTTTCTGGTTTCTACCTTGGTGCCTTCACCACTAGATCAAATAGTCTCTCCAGTTTTGCTTATACTATTGTACTATATATTGTGTAACATGTGTACTGTGTATATTGTGAATATACAGCACATATGCATGCATGTCTGCCTGCTTAAATATTTGGAGGAAACCCATATCTTCCTTTGGGTAAACATGGCCTGATTAAAAAATAAACTTTGTAATTTCAAGATGATTGTCTCTGTATTTTGAATTTCTAGAAACATAGTATGGACTTGACTTGCCTCTCATACACTCATCAGTTTTCATTTCAGAAGAAATACGTTACCACAACAAATTCCTTTCACAAAAGCTTATCAAAATGACTATTTTTTGTTTAAGAAATTTCAACCTCTTTGGAATGCAGTGTACAAAATACTGCCAAAGATTCTGATGGAAGTAATTAGCTAATTTTTGCCTCTTCCTCTGTCATCCTCCTTGTACTCTACATTAGTGGGTGACCCATGGAGGATCTTCTTAGATTGGTCAACCTTGGTTAATTCTTCCTCTTCTGTATCTGTCCAGAAGAGGACCAACAAAAATCGCTGTATCCAGGTCTTTTCGTATTTCATTGTTTTAATCTTAAGAGCATCTTGTTTTAGGATTTAATGTATCTTGTTTTCAATGAGGTTTTTGGGATTGTGTTTGTTATGGTTTTGCATAGTACCCCAAGGCTGCAAAGGAATTCAAAGGTTTTAATTCCTTATCAATAAAAAGAAAAAATCATGTTTCCACAGTTATACCTTGGAAAATAATATCCTAACTCCAGAGCAAAGACAATTCTATGAAGACAATGGATATCTTCTCATCAAAAATCTAGTGGCCGATGAAGACATTGACCGCTTCAGGTAAACCAAAGCCAGGTATCCTAATCTATGGGTTTGAAGCCATTCTTACTGTAGTCCAGAAACTGTCCTTCTAATATACTTTGGATTGGTTTATTCCCAATGATCCTTCAAAGAGTCTCACCTGGGAAATACTGACCAGAAGTTCTTAAGCATTGATATTAACTACCATGATACATTAATTTGTGGGATCTGTCAAGAAAATGAATGATTTAATTGTGCTGAGGGTGAGCCAAGAAATAAGCATATTGCTTACTTTTATTTTATTTTTGGAATTATGATGGAGATCTTTTAATTTTATTAGTGTATGTTTTTTATTATTACAATTGTAGTTGGAGAACTTTCAGTGGCATGCAAAATAAATAAGTTGTTTGTGGCCCATCTGCAAGTTGCAATCCATAGTTTGAGAATTCTTGGCATAGATTCTTTGAATTTTGAAATATTGACCTCTGGAATAATTCATTTTTGATTCCCATTGTAAAGTTTTACACAGACTGAATGCAAAGGTAGATATGTTTATGTTCTTGATGCCAATTTAAAATGCTTTTACATTTTTTGTTTAATCCTGTCTTCAGAGAGGAGTTTGAAAAAATATGCAGAAACAAAGTGAAAGTGCCTGGAATAACCATCATGAAAGATATAACAATTGCCAAGTCTGAATTTGTTCCAGATGACAGAGCAATTTCAAAAATACAGGACTTTATATTGGATGAAGAACTCTTCAGATACTGCATGTTACCTCAGGTGAAAATAAAAATACAGTATTCTGAAATCATAAATGTTTGCATTTTTAAACATCTCTCCTTTTTTATAAGACATTCAGTTACATTAACTTGGGGGATTTCAGTGAACTTTGGATAAGATCTACATGCTGAAAGACTACAGCCTTCTGTAGTGCTTTTCAGCCAAATATATGATTCTAAACATGGGACTTCAGCACAAAATATTGATTTCAGTCAAGTTTAATCTCTCATGATTTCTAGTGTGTGTTTGCACATATGCCTTTGAATCAATCCCTGCAGTTTTCTTGGCAAGATTTTCAGAAGTAGTTTGCCATTGCCCCCTTCCTAGCAATGAGAGAGAGAAAGTAATCGGCTTGAGGTCACCATGCTGGCTATGTACCAAAGACAGGACTAGAACTCTCAATCTCTTGGCTTCTAGCCCAATGATTATAACACTACAGCAGCTCTCTCTCTTGAATATATGGACATCTTAATATTACTGCGTGGCCTCACTTTGTTTCCCATTGAGAAGGAACAGGGTCTGATCCTGCTCCAGTTTTTGACATCAGTAAATATGCAAACCAGCTATGCATTCTGCATTGCTAGATACTGCTACATGTTTTGCTAACCAGTGTTTACCTGACAGAACAGCTGAAATGACTAATGATATTAAAAATTCACAAAGAGGATTACTTGCCATAATTTTTATTCTGAATTCTTTCTCCTCCTTACCACAGCTATTTTTCCTTTAAATTGGGCTGGAAAAAGGAAATGTGTAGGTGCTTTTGCCCTGTCTGTACATTTTGTCCTGTGGCATGAACACTTCAACAGATTTCAGTTGGAAAATAGTGGGGAAGTTAACTAAATTTGGCCATCGTTATGTCATTTTTACGTTGAAAGACCAAGTTTCAGTAAAACTAATGTGATTTGTCTAAACCTTACAGATTTCTCTGCTTGTTTGTTGCAAAAGTGAGAAAAATGTCCTGCCTCACTCATTTCAGGGTGGCTCACAGAAATAGATAATGAAGAGCTAACTTCTGTTGGTTTAAATTTAACAAAACTTAAAATATGAAACTATATAATCACGGTGACGTTAAATGCCTCCTCAAGTTTCATCAACAAACTAAATTGCCAGCAGTTAAACAGCAGCTTTATAAATTGTCTTTTTTTATGGCTGCTGAGGACATTGCGGCAAATTGTGGCAATAACTGACAGGTTTCTCATTGTTGCCAAGATGTGGAATCTTTGCAGGTGTTGAGCTCTCGACAACATTTCATAAAATAGGTTGCTTTTCAAAACTCAGCTATTACTTAAACATACTGCTTATTATTTTCATATCATTTCCTGTTTCTATAATACAATTGCAGGGGTGTCAGCTGGTCCAAATATCTATATTTATTGAGCTGTTTTCTTTGCCTTAGATCGTAAAATACATTGAGTGCTTCACGGGGCCAGACATCATGGCCATGCACACCATGTTGATAAATAAACCTCCAGATACAGGTAAGAAACTCTAACTGAAAGAAAACTTAAAATAGCTTTAGAGGCATTCTTCTCCTAGTGCAGCTTTTTCTCATAGGGATCAGAGAATGGAGGAGTGAGTAAAACATCTACCAATATTTAGAAAGGAGGGGGAGAAAGAAGTGCCGATTCCAAAGTTAAAGTATAATTCTCATTTCTGCCCGGTGTTTATAAGGGACAGAGAGGCCCGTCAGTTGCTGTTGTTGCGTGTAATTTCAGCCCCTATTTCTGAAGCAAAAGGAATTCTGTTCTTTGCAGGGAAGAAGACCTCTCGTCATCCTCTGCATCAGGATTTGCATTATTTTGCCTTCCGGCCTGCTGACCGAATTGTTTGCGCCTGGACTGCCATGGAAAGGGTGGATCAAAAAAATGGATGCTTGGTGGTGCTGCCCGGATCCCACAAAGGCTGTCTGAAGGAGCACAAGTACCCGGACTGGGAGGTAGCATTTGGAGAAGCATGCTGGTGCCCAACAGAGGGAGATGATTGGCCTCAAAAAATTAGAATATAGCTAGTCCTCGACTTGCAGCTAGTCACTTAGTGAATGCTCGAAGTTATGACCTACCCGCAAAGGGGGACTTACAGCCTGGATCTGAAATACACTTTGGGTTTTGGCAGCACAGCCACATTTATGTCCATTTACTGCTTTCTGCAGTCACATGACCATGTTTTATGGCAGTTTTGCCAAAAACTAGGACTTATTTCAGTTTTCAGCACAACCGTGTTCATAGTGAACAATGGGTTCACGCTTATGGCCCCCATGCTTGCTAAATAACCACTGCAAAAAACTTTGTAAAAGTGTGACTGGTCCGTTTTACAGCCGTTATGATTTACGATGTAATGGACAGGCTCCATTAAGTTTGTAACTCAAGGACTGCTTCTCCTATAATATACAGTACTGTGCAAAAGTCTGAGGCCACCATTAGATTTTTTGTTTTACCACGGTATAATGACCGTATACAATTATGTCTCAGTCTCTTTATTAGAATACTACCAGAAAATACAGGCGGTTTCTATGCAGCATTCAAAAACAGTGCTGTTGATGTTACCTAGTTTGGTAATGAAACATCTTCAGGAAAACAACCAAGCTCAGAGAACACCAAGGACCATCCAGTTCAACCCTGAGCTACAAATATTCTCTTCTCTCAATTTCTACATTGTTTTTTCCAGGGTGGTGTGAACAAGATGTACCATGGAATATATGATTATGACAAAAGCATGCCCAGAGTTCACCTTGCCATGGAGAAAGGAGACACGGTGTTTTTCCACCCATTAATCATTCATGGTTCTGGAAGAAACAAGACGGAAGGGTTTCGAAAGGTAATCCCAGTCATAGACTGTAAAGGTACTCTGAGATCCTTTCTGCTTCAGTAAAATCAAGGACTTACTGTGTTTTAAATGGGCATTTGGTAATATTTTTTAATCCGTTTAATTAAGAAGATTTGGAAAATGACCAATTAGTACTTAAATGTTTTCAGTTTAAGCTGGCGCAGAAACGGTGCAAATGCTCTTTTTCTTTTTTAAATACAGGCTATTTCTTGTCATTACGCTAGTAGTGATTGCTACTATATCGATGTGAAGGGTAGCAGCCAGGAAAATATAGAGAAAGAAATTCTGGAGGTTGCAGAAAAGAAGTATAATATAGCTGGTTCATCTGTTGCTCTGAAAGTAAGTCTTTTCTTTTTTCAAAAGACCGTGTTCAAAAGGGTTTTGTTTCTCTTTCACCATGTTCTTAATTGGGACATATTGAAAGAATTCTGTTTGCAGAAGTACTTGATATAAGAATAATATCTGATGCTGAGCAAGTCTGATTATGGATATTTCTCCTCCGTAATTAGTACATAATAAGATTTCCCACGACCTTTGGTAGCCTACAAGCAGTGAATGCTGTAGTTGGAACAATTCTTTAAGTGAGGAAATATTTCTTATATTTATCTCCTTTAGGGTCTGCTAGTTGTAAAACAAAGTACTTTTGTACTCAGAGATCAGTGCTGTTGTAGCTTTGAACGGCCACTAAACAAATAGTTTTAAATTGAGGACTCCCAGTATAACCCAGCATTTTTGTACTTGGACTGATTTCTGATGAGTGCAAGTTCTGTGTTTCACACTTTCAAGTTGTGCCTCCTTTGGAATGTTAAATTTGATACCAGAGATAGAAATGTATTGTTATACCACAATTTTAAATAGCAGCATGTGTGATTTTTTTTCTTTTTTCTGATCTGCCGGGGAGTTCCAGTTAGATCTGTATGTAAAGCCCACTTAAAATAAATCAATGTTTAAATTTTTTGCCAGTTAGTAGTCCCAGGTCTATAAGAATCTAGAATAATAACTAAGAACATATTTTGCATTAGGATCCTTTATATGTTTAATTCAAGCGTTTTATTGTTTTGGCTCTCATATTGTGTGGTTAAACTTTCTGAAAATCATTTGAAATTTCTAGGAGGCATGGATATGACATTTTCAGGTACATTTCACATCTATATTTTACAACCATCCTGCTGAATGCAGTATATCAGATGAAGCAAAACCTATCAGGAATTAAATCCTATTTTTCTAGTTTGCACTAGAAAAAAGAGGATTTAATTCTTGGTAGGCTTTGCTTCATCTGATGGAGTTACTGTCAACTAAATCAACACGTTTACCTCTCAACATATATGCTATAACTGGAACAGGAAATGAACCAGGAAGATGCTTCTCCTTGTTCCTGTGTTTTGTTCTCAGGATGTTGGTATGATACGATGTCGACTTGTTAAAGGAAAGAGAAGAAATCTTTAAATGCTGTTCAGATCAATTCCCGAACTACCCAAGAACACTTGGAGAATTCAGTACTTATTTCTTGTTCCTTTTGCTATGCAGGTAGTAGTAATAGCAAAGCATTTTGAAGGCTATAAGTGTCTGGAAATAAATCAAAGGCTGCAATTCTAGGCACATTCATGGCCTAGATACAGTGAGATTCCTTCCTGAGTAACAAAAACAGTGATTATAATTTAAGATGCAATTCTATACTTATTTTACTTGTTTAACTATGTAGAATTTTTGTTGATCAGATGATAATAATTTAAGATGGAATCCTACTCTTGCTTAATAAAATAAGTGTTTAACTGAATTCAGGTGGACTTTTAACTATACATGCATAGAGTTATATTTTCAGTTTAACAACTTTAACTGGCATATTTAAGTAATTTAAAATAAAACTTGTTTTAGTAGCATTGGGAAAAAACTCAAGAGCATTTTAAACAGTGGCCCCCTTTTTAGAATGAGAGGGATTTTAGATTTTTGTATGGAGGAAAATCTTTTTAGGCTTTATTTTAACGGCAACCATTTCTTATAATAGATTTTCACCAAGATGCATAGTTTTAGATTACAATACATTACATGATCTAGTTACATAGATAGTTTTGCCTGACAGGTACTAGTTTGATCTATTTTATTCTGTTATTAATACAATAGTGAACAGATAGCATTTTGTCTCTGTGCTAACTAATGCATCCACTTAATTCATTGTATTGAATTCTGTGCTTTTTCTCTTAAATTAAACTGACAATGAATCCATAAATCCGAATAGAATTTTGGATGCAAAACAAGCTTTTTTAATGTATGGAAAAATAGCTGCATCCTCTAGCATTGTGCCAGGATGTTGCAGGAACCATTACTGTGCAAATTATTGTGCTCAAATTTTGATCACATGACTGTGGGGATGCTAGGACGGTTGTAAGTGTAGGATCAGTTGTAATTCACTTTTTTCATCACCATTGTAATTCCAAATAGTCGCTAAATCAATGGTTGTAAGTCGAGAACTGCTTATACTGCACTAGATTCTCATCCTAGAACAATGGAAACAATCTAAGACAAGTCTAAGATTTGTTCCTCAGTTCTTCTGGTTTTCAAGAGTTGGAATGAACTATTTTATTTCAGAAGAATATTATGGACTAGAAAAGGTAAAAGAAAAATCAAGCAATGATTAGCAAGTAGGTTTCCAGTATGTGTGTGGGAGCATTATTACATTACAAGAAAAACAACTAGAAGATGGCATGAAAAAGGTTTGTTTGCATAGCACAGGATGCAGATATTTTTTCTTCCTGCTCCTTCAGACAGAGTTTCTTCATTAGTTCTTGCAGGAGAGACATTTAGATCCTGCAGAGAGAAAACCTTGCGTTAAGAGGTAAACAGATACACTATTCTATACAATTTCTATTTGTGATGCAAAAAGAAAAGAATAAAACATGATTTCCCCATTTTTAATAGTCTTGCTTTTCTTACAGTAATAAGCAAGTGTGACATTGGGATCCACATACATTTGAACAGTGAGAAAATTTAAATTTAATATAGTATATAAATAAATTTTAAAACATTAAGAGGCATTCTAGGTAAGGCAAGGAAAACGTATGGCTGTCAAGAAAACATCCTGTGGCCAAGGGTGTTGAAACAAACTCCTCACCCAGGTTTCTGCTTTACACTGGGCAGGGTTTCATTGGCAGAATATATCTATGGAATTTACTTTGAAATATTGCAACTGTACCTTTCTGGTGCCAGCTTAAGATCTCTGGGCAGAGCTGAGCTCATGATTCAGCCTGAGTTCTGGATCTATTTTTGTTGCAGCCAAAGGGGAAAGGGGAAAAAATACATAGTGGTTTGCCAAGTGCATGAATTGTGATCATGTGATTGTAGGGATGCTGCAATGGTCATGTAAGGGTCAGTCATAAGTCACGTTTTTCAGTGCCGTTATAACTTTGGTCACTAAAGAATGTTGTAACTTGAGGACTACCCCTACTCTGGGCTAATCCAGGTGTTCAGTCAACACTGCCACCAGGGTCAACAGGGTGGAGTCCCGAACTTCTACACTTAGAAGCCTTCTGACTTTTCGCATTCTGGTGTCACCTCCTGGCTTGAAATAGTGGTCTGATAGTTTCTGCCATTAGTGTCTCACCCAATGCCCACATTGTAAGCCCAATGTGCAAGAGATAAATCACATTTAGTAATGCTTTTCTGATTATTAAAACATTACTATTTAAAATAAATAATTTTGATAGTGCCATCTTGTGACCAAGTGGTATAGAGATTTTGTGACTAGGGGATCAGCCGTGTACCCCTTGAGAGAGAGGAATCCATTGCCCAAGAGATAAATAAAAGCAAGCTCATAAAGCATTTTACAATTTGCGGGGGGTGAGGAATCCAGGGATACAAGAGCCTGTACATAGTGTAGGCCACAGGGTGGCCCTGGTCTACTAAAAATGAAAAATGTTCTGCACAAAGCATTACAGATCCCAGAGAGAGGATCAAACCATTGCTGGTCACACAATCTGTTGTTCTTTAGAAAGAAAAAAAATCTTCATGGGTCAGTTTCATAATTTCTCTTGAGCCAGTTTCATAACATCTATTGAGAATGAACGAAAATGAGACTTAGTGCTGTGTAGAAAAAAGTATTAATTAAAACATCGCTGAACTTCCCTGAGTATTTGTAGTCACCCATTTCTACAGAAATAGAAAGCACCCTGAAGCAATTTTCTGGGGTCTCCGGATGCTTGAAGCTTGCTCATTAACTCCAGTCTGTTTTAATGGTGGAAACCCCAATATTCAATTTCTCTCTGTGTTAAAATACCAAGCCTTTTCCATGTGCAGCAGGCCCTGGGATGATCCAACCTCACACATGACAAGTGGCTGTTTCTTACTTACAGGGATGTGGACTGTGAGTCTGGGTCTTCAGCCTGTCAAGCAGGCTCCATTCCCACAACCCATGTATTCCCTATAGCAGAGTCTGTAATAAGGGGTGTCTGTGCAGGGGGAGGGTGTCAAAAAAGAATGTGGTGGCTGTGACTATGCAATCACCACCACAGATGGTGGCTGTGACTATGCAATCAACCCCCTCCTTTTTACATACGTCACATCTTGATTTTTTTCAGCTCCTCTCCCCTGTGAAGGCCCCTTTCAATGATTATGCAAATGCAATTTTTAATTAGATGATAGATTGAACTGATGATCGTTGTTTTATTCATGCCTACCCATGTGACCAGCGGAGTGAGTTTGCTTCCTATAAGGGAGCATTGAAATTCTGAGCTGGGACTAATGTAAATGAAAAACAGTCCAGCTCTCGGCTTTGGGGTTGAAAAGTGATTTCTCTAAATTCATCACTATCACAGAATTCTCTTTCCAGACACTTCCTCTGAAGGAACAACATTCATCTCTCAATATACTAAAAAGGCAGCAGTTAAGTCCTTCCACATTGGAAAGATGTATTTATTCAACATTTATTCAGTTGATCAAAAACCTGAGGTTACCTGTATTTTATGAGTTGTTAGATTTAACTTATATATATATGCAGGGTACATCATGCGAAAACCAGGCTGGGTGAATCACAAGCCAGAATTAAGATTGCCGGGAGAAACAGCAACAGCCTCAGATATGCAGACAATTCCACTCTCATGGCAGAAAAAGAAGAGGAACTAAAGAGCTCTTGGCGAGGGTGAAAGAGGAGAGTGCAAAAGCTGGCTTGAAACTCAGCATTTAAATAAACTAGGATCATGGCAACCGATCCCATCACTTCCTGGCAAGTAGAAGGGGAAGAAATGGAATCAGTGGCAGATTTTACCTTCTTGGGCTCCAAGATCACTGCATACGATGACTGCAGCTATCAAATTAAAAGATGCTCCTTGGGAGGAAAGCTGTGGCCAACCTGTCGTGATGGGCTTTCATGGAAAGAAAAGACACCAGACAGAGATGATGCCTTTGGGATGAGAAGCCCTGTATTGAACCTCTCAGTTCCTTTTATTGGTTACATGGGTAGAAAAGACATGCGCATAATGTGAGAATGCGGCCAGGCTAAAAGCATCCTATTCCTTTGCTAGTTGCAGCAACAGCATACCCGCCCTGCTACATATTATCTCAAAACAATATAATGGGTAAGTTGAACTTTGCATGACCGTCCTTGGCTAGCCACCTGAAGCCAGATTTATTATGAGAAACCAAGTTTATCTTCCTCCTGCGTGGTATGACTGTATATCACTTGCTACGTGTCAGTCTGCACTAAGAGGAGTCTGCTCCTGGAAGGGGGGCTGATTCCCACAGGGAAGTGTTACATAGGGCAATGGCTGCCATGGAAAAGGTACAATTCCCATCAGATGTTTTTGGGGATATTTTTATATTTGGGGGAAAGGACTAGGAATGTGCCCAGCTTATCTGACCTGATAGGACAAGGTATCTGGTTAAACAGATCCTGTATATGGTTTCTTCCTCCTTTTCAGATTAGGTATTGTGCTTTCTATTCCATCCCATTCTCATTTTAATGGAACTTTGCATAAAAGATAATACAGTTGATTATAATGTTGGATGCCACATTAGTTTTGTGACATGGGGTCAGATTTATATTTTTGATGGGGAGATTAGGATGATCAAAATCCATAGAACAGGAATCCTGGTAGAGGCCCCAAGGAAGGAAATGGGTTTACATTACAGTACAAAACCACTAGGGCTTAGCAGTTTCTCCCCTGCCCCCTGACTAGCAATAACTAAAAAACACATGAGAAATTTGTACCAAAGTTAAATCACATACTAGCTGAAGTGTTTCCAGCAAGCTGGCAGGTGAAATATTATGTAGCCAGCAAGAAGGTTGATTCTGTGTGGTATTTGAATCCTGACCCAGCAGAGCCCCAATTATCAAGTTTGCTGCAGCCATTAAAGTTATGACTAATATTTTCCCACTTTGTGAAAGAAATGGTATTATTTGTTGATATCCTTTATTATCTCTGCCTTGTCATATGGTACATTTGACAAATTATCTAGTTTAGATGAGTAAGAACTGTATGCTTTGTTATTTTGTTTTTAAATAAAATATTTTTTTGTAATTCACACATATGCTTATGAACAGAATAAAAATAATAGAATGTGAAGAAAAATAAAGAAATCCTATGATTCATGCAACTCCACTGGAAATGTGAATAGGAAGAATTGCAGATCCATCGGCAGTATAATCCTATTATCCAACGCATTGATCCAAGACATATGAAATCTCCTGGATCTACATTATAAAGCAAAGGAGAGATAAGCATATATAAACCTATGACCTGAACTGATACTGAGAAACACAATATTTTAAATATATAAATATGTAGTCACAAAAACTCTAAGGATTTTCCTCAGTTTATTGAATTATTGAGTTTATAATTGGTTTATTTTGATTAGCAAAATGCTACTATTATGTCAATGTGAGACATGGGAAATGGGCACTGAAGATGCTGTAACTCTTACATTAGTATTAAAATAATGAGGGTCAGTTTGGTGTAGTGCTTAAGGCACCAGGCTGGAAGCCAGGAAATTGTAACATCTAGTCCCATCTTAAAGACAATAGCCTCAGTGGGTGACTTTGGGCCAGTCACTCTCTCTCAGTCCAACCCACCTCACAGGGTTGTTGTGGGGAAAATAGAAGGATGAAGGAGTATTATGTGTTTATAAAGAAAAGGATCCCTTTGCTGCCCAAATAGAAACCCATTATTAATATTAAAATTGTTATTGCCAATTGTTATTTAAGAAACACTGATTTTTAGATGAAGACTGATGAGAGATAACAGTGGAGATTAGAAGGCAAATGCAGGGATGTGCTGCCTTATTGAAACAAAAAGGAATAAAATGATCATATTTCTCTCCTTGGTTTGTTTCATACTTAAACAGAGACATTTGAAAAAAGGTGCATAAAATATTGAAAGGGTGGAATGGATAATGAATAAAGAACAGGGGAAAAAAGATTTTTTAAAAGGTTCTTTAGCATAACCTGATTTTCTTCAGGCATATTGGAAAGGTGATGCATTACTATAATTTAAGAAGTAGTATGAAGAAGAATGTGATGTGCTAAATTAATATGCCAACTGAAACTCTCAAAAGGCCAAGGTAAGTGAGAAAATATTAAGTGACTTCCCACGAATATTTGGAGGTGACCCAATACATATTTTTTATTACTGATAAGAGAATTGCCATTTAATTTCAGTTTTAAGGTAAATATTATATTTTTCATCTTTGCAATTATAACAGCAGTTAAGGTTATTGTCATAATATCTATTTTGTGCTGCAAGCTTTTCTATATTTTGTTTTCTGCAAGACCACTTTGGGGGTTTTGCACATGAAGATAAATACAAATTTAAATAGAGCCAGATTTCAATTGTGGCATTTTTCCCCATGAGGCATTATTTTTAATGTATCAGGCACCAAGCAATAATTGTAAGATCTTTTTTCCTGTTTTCAGCTTAATCAGAATACAAATGGCTCTGGTAGCATCTTTTGGATTTTGCTGTATCTTCATCTCACCCAGAGATAGGATTGACTCATCCTTAGACATACTAGTATTACATTTTTCTCCTTATTCCAACACTGACCAGCCCAACTCTCAAAATATGCTAAAATTCTTAGGCTTTCCTTCCAGTTTGGAAGAAAGTCAGGTGACCTTGTAAGTAGGACAGAGATGGGCATTGAGGCAGCTAATCATTTTTGGTGTTTCAAAGACTTATAGAGAGCATTCGACTAAATAAGGTTAAGATAATGACTTATTGATTTTAAAAATTCTTTTTTAGGGATTGAAGTACATAATCCTAAAGTTTCAACTTAGAGAAGCTTTAAGGTTATGTGCAGACACTGGACATCACTAAAAGAGATGTTGGATGTTAAAACCCCAGTGGCCACATTTATCTGATTATTTGACAATGCTTTGTGTTTAGCTTGAAGATCTGAATTATTGACAACTCTACTCATTTCCAAAAACCCAAATCAAGTAGCTTTCCGAATCATGCATACAATCTTCAGAGCTTGCAAAACATGCAATTTATGAGAATATAGAGGGAGATTGCTTGTGTGCTGTATTATTTCCATTATTTATTTCATACGTAGGGTGTTTCAATGGTTAGGATAATAATTAGTACACTGTTATGGGTTGTTGTGAAATAGCAGCATGGAAGTTTGATGGATAGATAGTAAACAGAAATAACTCTGGGGGCCAGACAAAAATGCCTGAAACTAAGTAGTTATTAATCCAAATTTTTACCTTCTTTCAAAAAATAGTTAGTTAGAATGGTTTTCTATGGAGTATGGGAACCTATCAGAGGACTCTGGCAACATGTAAAAATTGGCCTGGTCCAGAACTTCTGTACTGCAAGTTTGCTTAAGTCTGAAGAGGCTTCAAGGAATTCTGGAAATTCTAGTAAAACATGTTGCGGCTTTGAAAGCCAGTGTTTTCTGGGGAGGGAGTTAAGCTAAAGTAATTTTTACTCGCCTTGCTACTTACTGATTTAATAACTGGGACTCTAATGTTTTGATTTGGAACATTCGCACAAGGATTACAGTTATATGTTAAACTAGTTGCATTTTAAAATACAATATTTATTCGGAAACAGAAGATACTGCTTTGATGAAGTAAGTGTGTGGGTTCAATGCATCTAATTGAAAGAAGCAGGGCTATATAGCTACTAACCCACCCATCCCTTTTATAATCACTTAAAGGAAAGTAAGAAACAATTTTAGAGAAACTTTATCAATCAAGGTATTTCAATGTGTGTGTGTGTGGTATGTATGTTACACCTTCAAGTCAGGTATTTCACTTTGGTGACTTCTTGGACTTGTTTCTGCACTTTCTTCAGAATTCAGAAGATTTCTGAAGTGGTTGGCCCTTGACTGCTTCCTAGGATTGAGAGTGACTGATCCAAGATCATACAATTAGCTTTGTGCCTAAGACACAAAGGTTTCTCCTGGTTTCTAGCCTGGTGCCTTAACCATTACACTAAAGGCGGCTCTCATAATTTAATTTTACCTTCATAGTTTCAAGCCTGACCATTTTTTTTCCATTATTTTGCAAGCGGTTTCTTCACAATTGATAGTCTGACACAGCTTCCTTCAACAGTACGTTTCTTTTACCTTCTAACCTTCAGCCTCCTAGCAATTCAAAATAAATATATTCTAGCCAGTTATGATACAAACTTAACTTATATATGTACCTAGCATCTATGAGTTCCACCATGTTGCTAAATGTGAGAACCATCCATAGCTAAATCTTTTTAAAAGGCTTACAGAATTCAACGGCATCTCTCAATCAAATCAATCAGCAATTGGCCTGGATCTTTAACAAGTACAGTTTTGTTCTTTCTACTCTGTAGAAGAAGACATAACCCTTCTTGCAGTTTGTGTTGGTACATTAGACCCTGTAGTTCTTTTCCTCCTTGGTGATTTTTCTTCCAGAATTTGTCTGTGAATACTTCACAGAGCTTACTCTGCTCAGGAATAGATGAGACTTCAGTAGTACAAAAAACTTCCCAATTCATTTTAGGATGACTAGTCATTTTCTCTCTGTATTAAGATAAAGAGCTGCTAAAATTGTCTAAAT
>JANHZU010001486.1:198970-213704 GCA_032468055.1 Acrochordus granulatus | reverse complement strand
CAAGCAACAATCAACAAGCTGTGAATCGCTCGGGAGGGTCTCTTCCTGCAGACCAAAGATTCAAGCCATGTTGTCTCTTTGCTCTGTGTGAAAGAGCCTCTCCCTTCTGCAGCCACAGTTTGTCAGTCTTGCCATGTTTGTGGAGCTTGAAATCGTCTGGGGCTCTTAGCTGACAAGTCATTGCTTTTATGAAATTAGCTACAATTGGGAGTGAAAAGATGGGTCCCCGTGATAATTAACGTATAAAAATCTGACGCTAGCATAGTGAGCAAGATTCTACAGCGCTTACTCAGAGGAACTCCGGTTACAATAAACATGTCACTTTTTGATCATTCGTTCCCGCTTGCCCTTTTCTTTCACAGCAGCTTCTTAAATCTGTTTTCTGGCTCTGGGTGCCAAAAGAAATAATTTCGAAGTCATGATAGAACCTTCCAGAATATTTCTCAAATTCCAACGTGCACATCCTGGACTGGGAGTCCAGAAGGCAGTCCATCTGAAATCCTCGCACCATTTCCTGTGACATGGAGATACAGCGGGGCTGGCTGGGCAGTTGCTCCAGGATCCAGACGGAATGACGGTAGGAAGCAAGAAGTGGAAAGTAAGCAAATTAAATAGGATCGAAACTGTGAAGCATTTATATTTATAATCTGAATCTGAACCACATCTGAACCACAAACTATTTGGGCAGCCAGGTGAAGAGGAGGTATCTGGTGGAGAATCAGATGGGGAAGCTCTCCTGACAACGGTGATCAGTGTAACGGTTAATACGAGATCTATAATCTGTTGGTGAAAAAGCTTCCGAAGAGAGCAAGTGGCATCATGGGTGGGCAAGGATTGGGAGGGGGGTGGAAACAAGTGAGGGTGATGTTCACAGGTGGCCTGTTAGTGTATGAGTAAGAATTATCATCAGTGGCCTCTGCTGTAGGAAAGATTATCGATCACTGAAGGTATTTTCCCAGGTGGTTCCACTCTCTCTCATCAGACTACCGGTGATGGGATACGAGGAAGAATCGCAGCCTTCTGGAACGGATAATCAGGAAGCAGACGAGGAATGAATCCGGAACAGGCATATTCTTTGCCGTCAGCAATACCTGCAAATGGACGTGTGCTCTGGGCACACCTGTGGTCCAAAACCTGCTTCTGTGCCAACCGTTCTTTATAGTTGCCCACGAAAGCACACGGTTTAAGAGTTTTTTAATTTTGTACTGAAAGGTATCCAATTGCTGCAGTGCTTTTAAGGAACCGGGACTCGTAACTTGAATGCGATTATACTTTTGTTGGCATAACCTGCTGACTGCTGTGTAAGACGCTGTTTTACGCACTACAAGGATTGACGACAGCTCTCCAGGGAATCGTATCAGAGAATGCCCCAGCCCAAACCTGGAATTAGGAATCACAGGTGGAACTCCAAAGCCCTTTTTCTTGCAAAGAAAAGTCCTTTTTCTTGCAAAGCGTGTGCTTTATCCACTAAGTTATAGCTCTTGCCAAACCTATGTCAAGTTCAACTTCTACTATGATCTTTACAGTACAATATATTATCAAAGAATCATTAGGAAAAATGTCTTCTGTGTAGAGAATTAATTTTAAGAATGTCTGTTTTTAATAAATGTATTAATAAAGTTGCCTGAGCAACAAATACATTCATTTTAATCTTTAATATGGCAAATATCAATATAATCCATACAAAGAAAGCTCTTTTGGAGTCCTGCATAATTTTTAAACGTGGGAAGGGGTCCTGAGAGAAGAGTTTAAGAAATACTGCTTTAAACTATTAAAACAAGTTGCCAAGATAATTTCAGAATATATTTTCAATTTCCTCCCCCATCAGTTCACAAGCAAATGTATAGTTAATACTGTAGCCATCTAAACAAAAGCATATTGTCTCTTTTGCCAGAACACAAGCATCATCTTGCTGCTGTATAACTTTTTTTCAAACTATCCAGAGAAGACCTAGTATATAAATCCAAAATTGTAGTAGTCCTAGGCAAAATACTCTACAACTGACTTTTTTCCCTATGAGGGAGGGCAGGTCTCTGAAAGATTATCCACTTTCCTTGATGTCTATCCTAATTAGGCAATTGTGAGAGAAATGCACTGTCTGCTCAGTCCACAGGTTTCAGTTCTTGCACAAGCAATGCTTTATCCTGATAATGTAGCAATAAACTCAGTTTTATGGGAACTCCCCATGACTCACAGAAATTAGAATTCACATCCGCTTATTCTTGATCTGTGTAGAATAAGCATATGTAGATGTTATAGCATTCTGCAAAAGAGTATATGCCTTTTGTGGATGTTCTGAATGATTGCTTCTTTGCCCCTGAATGTTACCAGAGATTTATGTTTTCTCAGGACAGATTTTCTGGCCCTGTTATTGCCCCCACGACCAATGGTGGCTCAATGTTGGTCACATTTATTGTAAACAATACATATGAAAGCTGCAGATGCTATGGTGATTCATGATACTGTGATGGTGGGTGAACTCTTCTTTGTATGTACACCCATGTTTCCAAGAAATATTTTTTACTATCTAAAACAAAAGTTTTTAACAATAGATTTGTATTACCTACTTATTTATTATTAAATAAGTTATATGGTTTACATTTTTGCAATTTAGCAAAATATAGCAAAAAGAGTGGTGATGATGGAATAACAGTTATTGCATAAATCTTTGTACGTGGAGATATGAGGTCCCATAAATCACCCAATATTGCCCATTTTCCTTATACGTTCAGGCAAACACTTGTTTTAGAAATAATTTGAGGGGTGGACAATTTGATTATGATACTATCTCTTCCTGTGCACCCCTAAAACATTCAAGAAAGGGGTAAATCAACACAATTTCTCACTGCCATAAATAATGCATTATTTTCAAAATACGATTTTTTTCCCTCTTTTTATTGCTGTTAATTCAAGGAAAAAATGCTGCATAAAATCCAATCTGTTCTAGAAATATAAGTGACCTTTCCAGTACATAACGTTTCAAATAACAAAGTATATGGTAAACATACAAATAAAGAGGAAGGCAACATACTTCCTATTTACAGTACTGTATCTGAAATCACAAAATAGGTTCCATAAAGTAAACTGGCAGAACTGAGAATGCAAGTCCACTGGTGCTTTACACAATTATTGAACTCAGGAGCAATTATTTTACTTAAACATGGTCCAACATACTCAGCACAAATAATTTTTAACCAAAATAATCTTCTATACTAATTTCTTTTAAATTAAAGCTCTCTTCTATCCCTTTATCCCGCACTTTCAAAATATATTGGTGCTATAAATATAAATGCTATCTATGAATAAATGTCACAAATCAAGTTTATTCAAGTTTGTTTAGCAATTAGAATGAATCAAAATGTTCTGACTGGTATCCATCTGCTGCATTATCTAATTTTAAAAAAGTAAAATCTACATTTTAATGAATTGTGGTACATGGAGATACACATATGGTGGCTGTTCAGTGTTAATTTCAACAGTCAAAAGTTTTTTTCCAGATAAACTCAGTGCAATTTAGTACAACTTGGCTTTGAGAAATAAAATACAGCAGCAATAAACGTAGCAAAATGACACTAACATGATCAATTTTCACACTCATTGGAATTTTTCACATTATATTGTGATCAAACAGTGGTAAATTGTCATAAGAAAGTGACATCGCTATTTGGTAGACTTTTTCTAGTATACAAATATTCAACAGATTTTTAGAATACACAGAGGTTTTTGTCCAAAATGCTATACCATTTACATTATAAACACAACACTGTAGTAACTTCAAGGGAGTAATGTTAAAAACATATAACACCCCATTTGTGTTTTTTATATTGACAAGGATGAAAGTTTAATAAACAAAGCTGCTGCTAATTCCCATTACAAATGCAGACATAAGCTAAGGCATTCATTTCATGTTTTTTATTCTGAATCTAACAGGTTTTAAAAGGAACCACAAATGGAAATGGAATTGTTTAATGTATTTCTACTTCAGAAATTTTAAAGATCGTATCATTTTAAATCCTCCCCATCCAATTTTAGAATTCAAACATATAAGAATTGTATATATAACTTGAATGGCGATCTCTCAAGAACAGCAAGCAATACCCCCATCAATTCATTAATGTAGGCTTTACTAGAATTAATGAGCTGATTATCTACCCAGTCCATGGAGACAGGTACATTCAGCAAAGATGGGAGAGAAGAATAGCAGCATTAAGACAAAGAAGGGAAGGGAAACATGACTTGGGAGCATAACCCAGTTTTTCCTTTTAACCATATGGCTCTTCACCAGTGTAGCTGGAGATTAAATGACCTTTTAAAAATGGAGTAAACATTGCATCTCTCAAGTCTTCAGTGCAAAAGTCAATTAATTCAAATGAATGATTGGCTGATATAACAACATGCTTTATGCAAGTCAGACCAGGAGCAAAATTGCTTTCTTCTTTTCTGTTAGAACAGATGTTCGCAAGCAATGAAAAAAAATGCAACAGAACATATAACACAAAGAATCTCTCATATCCAAAGAATTTCCCAGATTTCTCAAACTTCATTTTGGTATGTAGGCAATGTTTACTTGGTTTCAGTCAGCAGAATCCAACGTATCATTAGAAGGGGGTGGGGGAGGTGCATATCTCAATCTGTAAGTGCCTAGAATAGGAAAAAGAACTTACTAAGTCACTGCTTACACTTCAAGTTATGAGAAAAGCTACAAAAAACCAAGGTGAATGTCCTCTTCCAAAAATGCTATGCTACTATCCCAAAGAAGTTTTCACATGTATATAACCTCTATAGAAATCAAGTTTATTTTTAAAGGAAAATCTTTCAGCTTCTCCTGAACAAATAAACACACAATGGCTACAATCAGATATAACATCAAACCATGGTTTAGCTTTGAGAATAAACTTAGTATATAGTGTTCCCTGGCTCACATGCTTTTCTCTCCCATCCTACCATATAGCTTTGTGTTATGGCTAAAATTAATTATGTCATGAAAGTCAGGCATTTTAATCAGCTATTGTTTGAAAGATACACATTCCCACAAATATAGGTGAAAATTAACTTGCATCTGTGTTCAGGTGATTCACCAAACAAAATTCTCGAACTACTCACAGCCAACATTATGGTGGGCATAACGTGGGCCATAGAGGGAAAGCTATCTTTACTCCTCCTTATGTCCAAACAAATTTATCATAATAACCTCAGAATCTTGGATGGATTTAACTGTGCAGTAGGGACTATTCGAGCAACTATATCTTCCAAGTATCAGCTTACAAAATTAGTTTTTAGTGGTCAAGTATCAACAGAAACAAAGTAACAATAAACATGAAACAAAGATGAAAATGGATATACTTTACAGTTACAAATGTAAAGAATTAAGGTATAAAACTGGTAACACACCTTGCTTTTAATGGTTTTATTCACACTTATGCATATAAGATACTTTTTTTTCTGAAAATATCTCTCTGATCAATCACATTTGCAGGGAAGAAAAACAAAAATTACCTATGCATTAATATAAAAATAGTGTTCTGTTTATAAAAAAATAAGCTTATAACATATAAAGAATGTCTGACTTACTTTTAAAAGCTAGGGCATTTTTGCCTGACTGTTCTTAATGTACCTATGAAATTTTGGCAACATAAATGTTAGCAACTAGACAAATACATTAAGTTTTAGTTTGCTTTCCATTGTGGTTATTGGTGAATTGGTTATTTCATATAGTATTAAGCTGTCCATGAATTCTAATACATTATTGTTATGGCAAAGTAACCAATTTCAAATAATTACTTGGATCCAAGAAATGAAAGTACATAGCAATTTTATTTTCCAGCCACCAGATTTTCTGTGCCTAGGGATTACAGTTTATTTTCAGCACTAAGGGCCATGTGGCAAAGACACAATTTGCCAGGTTTCCCTCAATAATTTTTCACTCTTTTGAGGTGGGTATATTAATGTCTTATGCCTATTCTAAGGCTTAAAACATCAAAATAACCCTTAAAACAGCAGAAAGTGGACCTTTGGTTGTCAATCTTTTGTGCTGAATTTTGAACAATGTGGTTGGAGGCTGCAGGCTTCCCGCCTCTGTAACAGTCAATCATACATGCACACACAGACATACAAACCATAGATAGCAGAATGAGAATGACGTGGTCAATAACCAAAACTATCTGGACTCAGAAGCAACTGTGTTGGGTGTTATGATTACCTTGTTGACTGGCCTCCATAGATGACTGCTTACAATCCTGTGCATAGTGCCCACTAACACCACAATTATAACAGGACACATTCCCATTCTTCTTGGGACCTGATCCATTAGAATTGGCAACTACATTTGAAGCTTGATACACAGGATAAAACCCCCGATATCCTGCCATTTGCTGCATACCATAGTTGATTTGGTTCCCCATTACTGGGTCATGCATTGAATATGGGCCCCGAGAGAAGAAATAAGGAATTTGTGTTCCATTGGTCTGATGTCCTTGGCTGAGGTAGCTACCATTACAAAATGGCAGATGGAAGAAAGGTGAAACTCTGTAGACCTGTCCTTGAAGTGGACTGTGATAAAAGTAACTGTTAATCTGAAGATTTCCATTTGTGCCACAGCTACACCTGCGACCACAAGAGCCACAAGGCCCAGATCCCAACTGCTGTGGGGATAACAATGTCCCACTTGCATTAGTATTCCCAACAGCACTAATATAGGATGTACTGTCACTCTGTGCAGTGCTGTGTGTTAAAGCAGGGCTGGGACTAGGTGCAGGACCTGGAGTGTGGGTAGGTATTGCCGGAGGAATACTGGGCTGCACTTGACTAACACAAAGACCTGTTGTTGGAGATGGTGGTGTTGATGCCACAGTGTTCAGCACTGTTGTACTTTGATTAGGCAAAACGCTGGTAGCATGAAGAGTTACAGGTACAGTAAAAGGAGCTGGTGGAAGTGCTGTGGAGAGTCCAGCTGCAGGAACAACTACTTTTAGATTTTGAGGCTGAGTGATCACTCCTGTGTTTCCATCAACATGAGGTACCATTTGATTTAAGCCTATCACATGTGACACAGATTTTGAGACTGGATCTGTTGTAGGAACTGTAGATGCTGTAAAATTACCTGGGCTGTGGACTGGAATAAAGGCAGTATTGGATGATCCAATATTTAAGCTTCCAGTTTGCTGTTGTGGTCCATTAACTGCACAATTTTCGGATGATGCCTGTGGTGAAGATATTTTCATTCTGTGTATTGCTAACTGCAATGCAGGGCTATTAGGCTGGACTGTAGATGGGAAAAATGGGGCTGGCAAAGGGGAAGACAAAAGTTCAATGTGTTTTTCAGATTCAACAGAAGATCCCATTCCAACAGGAGCTGAATTAGCAACTACCATTCCCAAAGTTTTTCCATCAGTAGATATAGGTGGTGGCACTACTGTTTCAGGCTTCTGTGCACTATTGAGCACAACACAGTGCAGGGCAGGCATATATGAAATGTGTTGAAACTGTGAACTCAAAGGATCCTCCACAGTATTTTTATTGTTTGATGTCACTGAAATCTGTGTAGGTGCCTTACTGAGGTCTGTAGCACCATATTCAGTAAATCTCATGACATTTTGGTTCCCAGAATCTTCAGAATTGCTGTCTGTGTCTGTGAAAAAGGCATTATACAGGATATTCAAGTTTCCAGAAAAACAATTTTCTCTAGGCAAAAAAACATTAGTTTAAAATTACAAAAAAAGTCTATTGTAATTAAAACAAAAAAGTTGTCAGTTATCATAATTAAAAGTTGTGAAAGCCTGCATCAATATATTAGAAGTTGTCATTTACACTGACCAATAAACCTGGTATTTCAAGTTATTATAGATTTACTATTGTTTCTAAAAGAAAACAATATGTTATAAAAATCAATTGTATGAGAATAAATATTACGAAAATTGTGTATTTGAAATAACATCTTTAAAAGATATGTGGAAGAGATACATTTTAAATGCTGAGGAAAGGTTACTAACTGCATTACAAACAGGTCATTCATCTTATTTGATTTCTCTTTTGGGAATGAGAACAGTTGAATATGAGGTAGTTTATAACAATCATGTGCAAAATGTTTCAAGCTTAAATATTTTTGAATTCAAAATGCTCCAATTTTGAGTTCAAAGCAATTGTTTAATGTAATCAGCTGGTTTGCATTCATAATGGACTATTTCAAACCTTTGGTAACATTTCAGGCTTGAAAACTTTCTCACTTTTCTTCAAACATAAAATGAAGCATTTCAGTTGTGAAACGTTTTCTGTATCCCTAGCCTATACTTTAATATGATGTAGAAACCCACCAATTTTTGCTAATTTAAAACAACTATTTACAAAAATATGGCTTAGTTCATGTCCAAATCCGACTTTTATATAAGCATGGCTTTGCAAATTTGAAAATCACCAAGTGGCATATTTCACCTACAATAACATTAAAAATAATTAGGTTTATCATATCAAAATCCTGTCTGGTCTTATTACAGCAAAGCTCATGCTTCTCGTAGACTATCAACAGGATTTGAAAATATCACCCTCATTTCACTCACATTCCATGGTAACTGATGCTAAAAGCCATTCTGATGCTATGACTTACAAGGAATAGTCATCTTGACTAATAGCCTTATCTACCTCTAATTTATTAACTTCCCAGTGGGAAAGTTACAAATTAGTTATGTATAGTTAAAAGAACATGTTTTTGATGTTATGTTTTTGAATAATAATTAAAAATGATTACATAGAGTTGGAAAGATAAAGCATACCTTTAACAGATAAAAAAGCCTACTTTTGACAAAGACTAAGATCATTTATAAATTTAAGTTCACCTTATCTCCCCTGCCTTCTTTTTTCAACAACATTAAAAGAAATTTGTTCATTTAAGAAGCAGATGTAAACAATGCAACTATACAGAATGGCAACAGCGTGATCTGTGAACAGAAAGTTTTGAAACCACCCCAAACTTGGTTGCCAAGGATAAAAATCAAGATTAAATTTGGGCATTTTGTAAGATTTGTTACAATTTACAGGAACTTCTGTAAATATGTCTTGTTGTTTTATTGAAACTATTATTGCTTCTGCAATGACAAGGGAGAGGGAAAGAGGATTCATGTGTAAGCCTCAACCTATGTATAGAATAATTCAGATTCTTGCATTCTCATCGATGATTTACTGTATACATCTGTATGCTGTAAACTTTTATCAATGAAATTTTTAAAGTCTATTTCTGTTGACTGTTACTTGAGGACACAAAGCCAAATTAAAAAAGCAGCATACTAAAGTGATTCTATATGTTCTTATTTTAAATACAAAAATACAACCTCTGTCTTTTTCTTCTTCACTTTCAAAACTTTCCCTTCCATCATGCCGTGGACTAGAAGGAGAACTGTAACTCTCTGAAGAGGTTTCTCCACATGTGTCATTTCCAATTGTAATGTCTAAATTTGAATCTAGAAAAGATTTCATAACAGCAAGATTACTGCTAAACACCACTCAGTAGTATGCAAATTAACTTGGGATTTTCTGCATTTTTACTTGCTACCCAAGCACGAACTTTCTGCACATTGCAGCCAATAAACAAAAAAATAGAATCTAATATCAAAAGATAAAAGCCATTAAACTGCACAAAAGTACTATCGTAATATATGTGGGTGAGATTCTAAAACCTACTTTTTACTGAAGGAATCTAGATGTGCCAAGCAGATTTTTTTAACTTCCTCACCTCAGACAGCCAAACTCAACATACAGTTTTTCTGCAATTCTCATTATCAAAAGCACACTACAGTAATATAGATGGCTTTTATTTAGGAAAAAAAATCTGATAATATACAGTCTTTAATTTGGTCTTACAAATAAATTCTGAACCCCACAATATATTTTGTTCCTGGTTGGAATTCAGATCAATACTTTTTAACTCATGATTTGTATGAACCCGCAGAGATTGCACATTCTAGAACCCTACTCCAAGAGCAGACACTTTTTGCTCTGTATGAAAGGAAATGTCTGCACATGGCTCTTTTTAAAGAAAAATGGAAAACAGCTTTATACTCAATTCCTTTCCAGTTATGACTCAATGCTATTTTTCAAATACATGAAACAGTTGTAGCAGGAAAGAAAGACAAGCTGGCATGACTGTGCAAATGACTATGAGAAAAGCATTATAGATAACAAACCTTTTCATGGATTAATGCACTCTTACATCTACTGGCTAGCTAAAAGATTTCAAATGACAATTCTGCAATGTGCTACATTATTTCTTGCAAATATATCAAATGTGTAATGTGAGAAGAATAGTCTGGTGGATTTTTTTCCAGAATTATTTCTGTCCTAACAGGCTATGGAATAATGGAAACAAGCATTCCTTAGATAGTACAGTCCTCAGTTTTAGGCAGATATATGGCAGCCAATATTCAAAATACTTTGGGACCAAAAGGAAAGTACAAGGGAATAAACCTTTTTTTAGAAGTCTTGAGACTAATGAGTAGGAAATAAAATTTGTAAAAAACCTAATCAACTTTCTGTTTCACAAGAAAAGGAACTGCAGAGGGAGTTATATAGCAGTTCAAATAAGTATTTTTTGATTCTCAAGATTCCTGTAGAGGAGTAGTACAATTTAGTATTTCAGGAGCTGATCTTTATGAAGTTAGAATAATAATTCGTATTTCTATTAATTATTTTGAAAACAGGTAGTTGGGCTTGAACCTGTAGACAGTAAACTAGCCCATCCTACAGTTTCTAGCCCTGTTTATTATTAGAAGTTACCAAAACAAGGCTCTACATGGAGCAACAGCTATCTCAGTTTATTTTTCTTGGTCATATTCACTAAAATAGTTACAATCATACAAAATCAGTATTCCATTTACGACCATCTTGACACTAATGGCATTTCTTAAACAATTTCTGCTCCCATTCTTGCATAGGTACACAACCAGTTGAGATTATTGATTAAAAAATAGGGTTATTGCCTTAGCTAGAAGAAAAGGAAAAGTCCTCCAAGGAATATGAGCTGAAGAATTGAAGAGTTCAGTAGGAAATAGTCTCTAAGTTCTCTGAGTTACTGCTCTCATAATAGCCAGAAAGAAAATTGGCATATCATGCTTTTCAAAGCAAGCCATTCATATAGTTACTGTGGGTGACTTTGTGCCAGTCACTTTCTCTCAGCCCAACTGACCTCAAAGGGTTGTTATTGTGGGGAAACAGGAGAGAAGAGAGTATTCTAATAGATATGTTTGCTGTTTGAGTTATTCATAAAAATATAGATGGGATAAAAATAAATATATAAATGAGACTTCTGCTTGAATGAAGAATCAAGGGCAGCAATTCCCTGATTACAGCTCTGAGGATATGCCGGCAGACTCTATGAACATGCAGAATCCATACGGAGGACTGCACAAAGATGATTTATACTGTACTGTAAGAGCATCCATATGAAGTGAACTAAAATCTAATAGCATGTCTATATACTGCTATCTCATGTTACTATTCCACAAGTAATAGTGTTACGCTGCATATTTGCTAAGTAAATTCCCCACTATATACTGTAAATCAAAGTATAATATTAAAATAATCTCTAATATACTTGTATTTTGTACCTTTTGCTGTTCCGGGCTGCAAGTGATGAGCATCTGCAACTCTTACACAATTAGTTCTCATGGTTAATCTGGAGTCAGTCCTCTTTATTTTATCTCTGTGGGGATAAAAACATAAATCAAGAAGATAGGTTTTCACTTCTTTTCATGGAATCATGAATTCCAAACATCTACTATCAAGATGTGAATATCTAAAAGTTTGTGACTAGACATGACCCTCCAACACTTTTAAAATGGCAAATCTGCCCAAAGGCTCCAAAATATTACAAAAATATATCCTATCCATCCTAGCCCTATCTCTTCTTGTTGATGCTGGATAATTAGAACTCTGTATCATATCAATCATATTACTATAATAAAAAATAGCTGGGTTCTGCATTCTAAGCATTCCCTAGCATCTTGATGCCAAAATCTTTTCTTTTCAGGGAACCTGAACATTTACATAAACTTTCCTGTCTAAAAATCTATGATTCTGGATAAAAATGATAGTAATGATATCATGAGCTATTCAAACAGTGTGAGGTACTGTGGTAATGAATGTAACAATCACAGATCCTAATCTCAAATGACTTCCATTGCTTCATCTATGGAATGGTTTCAATGTCCAAAGTAATGATGTTAGTTGCTCCCCAGAATTATCGTTAAAGATTTGGATGCAAATTGCTCCCCAAAATATCCAAGAACGATAGCCAAAATATATTACCAATACCTTCACAATCCAGATTGTCCTTAACTAATTTTGAAAACAAGCATTTATTTATTTTGAAAACAAGCTGAAAACTACAAAATGGCAGTCAACTATAATTTCCTTTGGACATCAATTCAACATTAATTTTAAAAAATTCATGAAACCAAATGTGTTCCTATAGCTACATTCACACACTGTGCAAAGCATAAGATATTAGTTTTGTGCAGACTGGGCAGTCTTCTGAGAGCTGTTTATGTGCAGCTTCTCCATTGATTCAATTTTGCAGTTTCCAGAACATCTCCAGATTGCATCACTGCAACTTGGTGTCCAAATAGGAAAAATAAAAGTATGCATTTTTGATAGCATGATTTTTTTGTTTTTTAATGTTTTATTTGGTATAGCTAAGGGAAAATTAATGTATATATGACTTGAAACTTTAAAAAATCAGATATACAACATAAAATTCAAGTTGTTCATTATTAAGAAAAATGAAGTTATGGTCATTTAGTTATTCCTGAAATGGGACATCAATTTGACCACTGGCAATATTAAATATTAGAAAATACTAGCTCTTCAGTTGAACTTCGATTAATTAAACAGTTGCAAACTCCCCCTTATGTTTATTCAGAAACTTATTATATTCTATTATTTGCAACTTTAATTCTAAGCTCAGTTTATCAATTGTGTGCATTCTGTTCTTAATATTGTATTTGAATTAATCTGTATAATACTACTGATGATCAAGATTATCAAGCACTCTTGTCTGAATCACCAACGTTCAATTTAATAACAGAGTAATATAATTGATTCCACATATAATAGGCATATATGGGGGAAATATTTAAAAATCGTTTCTTTAAAAATGAAATTAACACCTACTTTTCTGGTTGCTGCTTTCCTTTTTTTTTGTTTATTACAGGCAAATTCCTTTTCTCTTCTGTATGCTAGATGATTAAAAAAATTTTCTATCAGTGTACCATTTCATTTAAAAATTTAATAAAATTGGTTGTATTTTTTGTCATAATGTGTAACAATTGCCAATCACTTAAGAGGCAGCTATAAACCTTCCAATAATTTCATATTACTGTATCATTTTGGTAGATTTGCACAGCAAATTTAACTTTCAACTATATATTACATAAAAGAAAAAGATTTCATCCTGTCCAACAGCATTAGGAGATTTAGATACAAGCTGAAGCAATTAGCTCTTTAAGGCAAATAATATCTTCTGTCTACAATCTTTAAAAGTCAACCTTGTATTTTTGAGTACAAAAGCTGGGTGTCATTTTTCAGGGCTGAGGTTTGTAACATATTTGTATATGTCTCATATACACATATATTCTGTGTGTGTATGTAAAAGAAGAATGGAAATGTGACTATATATATTTAATATGTTTAACCCAGCCACAATTCTGAAATTGTGAATTCAATCATTCCATGAGAAGGATAAACCTTATGGCATCATCTGAGAGTAAACAGTTATGAAGACTTGAACATTAATCAATATTTTCATGAAAACAGTAATTCCCTTCATATGCTTCTATGTGAATGACCACCAGACCATATGATTAATATTGCCCCAGCTGTCCCAAGACATCTATTTGTATGAATTGGGCATATATTTTCAGAGCAAGATGATTGTTTACAATTCAGTCTCATTGATATTCATTAATTCTACTTCCATATATAGTAAAAAGGTAAAGGTTTCCCCTGACAATCTGTGTTCATCTCCAATTTACAGCAAGGAAGCTGGTGTTGTCTGAAGATGTTTCCATGATCATATGGCCAGCATGAGGATACACCAAGGTGTACAGAATGCCGTTATTTTCCCACCAAAGGTGGTACTATTTATCTACTTGTATTTTACATGCTTTTGAACTACTAGGATGGCAGGAGCTAGAAGAAGTAACAGGAGCTAATCCTGTTATGCTGCACCTGGGTCTCAAACTCAGGCTGAGACCTTCTGGCCAACAAGCCCAACATCTTAACAATTCGGCCACCATGCCTATTATACAGTCATGTGAAAAAGAAAGTACACCCTCTTTGAGTTCCATGGTTTTATGTATCAGGATGTATTAAAAAATCATCTGGTCCTTAGCAGTTCTTAAAAGTAAATACAACCTCAGATGAACAACACATGACATACCATGTCATCATTTAACAGAAGCAAGCCAAAATGGAAAAGCCATGTGTGAAAAACTAAGTACACCTTGTGATTCAATAGCCTGTAGCAGCAATAACTTGAAGTAATTGTTTTCTGTATGATTATATCAGTCTCTCACATCGTTGGGGAAGAATTTAGTCCCCCCTCTTCTTGACAACATTGCTTCAGTTCATTGAGGTTTGTAGGCATTTGTTTATGCACAACTCTCTTGAGGTCCCACCATAGCATTTCAGTCGGGTTGAGGTCTGGACTTTGACTGGGCCATTGCAACACCTTGATTCTTTTCTTTTTCAG
>JANHZU010001486.1:168580-180510 GCA_032468055.1 Acrochordus granulatus | reverse complement strand
TCACTGCAATTTTCTTTTGAAGAAAATGGTACTGTACTTAAAAGGTAAAAACAAATTTTTGCCTCTACCTTTTTTTTAACTTTACTGTACTTAGGAATGTTTAAATGTCCTGCATCAAACAAGGAAATGTTTAGAAAAAAACACAGTGAGGATCTCCAAAACTGAAGGAACAATTGAAAAAGATGGAATTGAGTGACTAGTTCATGCCTCTTATCAATAGGAAGAAGGCAAAGCACTTCCAAAATCTTGCAGGGATTTGTCAGCAGGAAGGCTAAAAAAACAAAACAAGACGAGACAAAAAACAATTCCCCAAATTGATGAATCAGTTTGAACTGCAAACTTTAAGGGTTAAATGGAATACATCATTATTCGTATTGTACCTAGGCAATGAGCCGGGGTGTTAACATCAGTACCAAATCTTCTAAAGACCTTAGATAATATTTTCTTCTGCAAAATATTATAGATCAATTTGACTCCATTATCTTGATATCGAAAAGGCCTGAATAAATCATTGTTACTGAAGCTATGCAATGTTTTTTGTGTAGCTTGTCCAGTGTCTTCTAATTGTTCTATTTGGGGAGGAAGTTATTACATTTATTAACTCAACACTGAGACAACATTTAATATTCTCAGGTGTTCATATTTTGTTTTGAACTATGCTCTTATTGCATAGAAATTGACATCTAGGCAAAGAAAGTAGATTTTCCTAAAGTATTTAATTTTTAATTAAAAGTAATTTAATTACTTTTTAAAAGTAAATTACTAAAGTATTTAATTCTTCGCATTACAAAGTTGAACATAGGATCCAGATCACTCAGTATTTGCAAATATAGTTAGCAACTTATGAATGAGTCACTACTGATATAGATTACTATGGATAATTACAATGAAATATGGTTACCATTCATGCACTCATTGCATACATGTTTATGCAGAACTTGTATACAAGCATCTCTGAATGTATTTGTATGGTTTTGTTTTTCTTCTCTCTTTGCAATTTACTGTGCTATTTCTATTTCTCTTAATTTATGTTTTAAATCAAATTAATAACAATATAATATTGTTTAATTTTTTAAGTCAACTGTATGTATTTAAAAAGACAACATTCCAGTTACATCTCCAAGAACATCATGGACCAACATCATTTGAAAATTGTGCATTTTGTTCTGAGTATGGAAATTCTGGACTGAAATTGTGTGAGTTCAGGCAAGGACCATTTTCTTGAACTCCAATTGCCATCATACCTCTAAACACATATTTATGGTTAAGGGTACTACGTTTAAGCACTCCCTTCAGACTGAAAAAAAAGTGTGTTGTGACATTGATGAGGAATGAAGAACATGGAAGATTTATGAAAAGACAGTGTGACTGGGACACACAAGGCTTAGATACCACATTGGTTGTAACCTGGTTGGAACTTCAGAGGTCTATGAGCCACATCCTTTTTTCCATCTAGGACTTACTTTATAGCCTTTTCAAGATGTCTACATGGAAAGAGAGGCACTTTCTATGTGCAGACAAATACATACCATGCTCAGGGTTTTCTCCCAGACCCTACCATAAATTAGCTACTCAGAAACCTCCACATACAGACAACAAGATCAACGTTTGCCAGAAAATCCGTTGCCCCCTTGAGTAGGCTATCTTTTGCCATATTTGGGGCTACCACACATGGTTGGATGTAGGAAGATTGCCTCCCATCTACCGTCCAAGACCTGACAAGCCTTTTGATAGCAACACGTGGAGATATATTCTCCACGTATATATAATAATTATTTATTATATCATTAATATTATATAATATATTTGATATATTATTATATATTATTTGTAAATATAATTATAATATTAATATATATTAATATTAATATATTATTAATAATAATAATAAATTATATATATTAAATGTAATATATATAATAATTTTATATAAAAGATATATAAAGAATATACTAATAATAATTTAATATTTATATTATATATTATATATATAATATAACAGTTATTAACTGTTATTAAACTACAGAATTTCCTTCCAAGGAAGGAAAGAGAGGATGCTTTAGATGGGCAAATCTCCCTTTGAAATCTTCTGGATTTCACAGAATCCATTAAGCCAGCTATTTTTGAAGCTGTACTCTAACAGCAGTGTACAAGAAGTCCTTAGGTTATGATATTCAGTGACTCTTCAAAGTTATGATAGTGCTGAATGAATATTACCTATGACTGGTCCTCAAAGTTACAGCTATCATAACATAATGTGATTGCAATTTGGGCACATGGCAACTGGCTTGCACTAACAACAGTTAGTTTCCTGCAGTCACATGATCACCAATTTTCAAGAAATCACCAATGTCATTTTCTGAACAGTCATCTAATTTTGCATGGAATTGGAATGGAATTTCCAGAAGAAATTAGCTTCATAACTGACCTAAAACATGCATTTTGAACTTGAGTATTAAAAAAAGCTGCTCAGTGGCCCTCAGAAAGAAAAGGATATTACAAAATTTAACGTTGCACCAAAATTTGAAGTTAAGCTCATATGAATGATACAAGAGTGCAATGTATTTTGGTCCATGAAATAAATATTAACCATTAAATAGACATGTATTTTAATTATTTCTAGCTGAATCTCTCACTTTTTCACTGTATTCTATTCTGACTATATGTGCTTAAAAACATTTCAGTTACCTACATAAAAGCACACACACACTTATATGTGTTCACTTGAATGCTGTAGGAGACAAACATTCAGTACTAATATACTGCTTTATCAGTAAAATACAATAATATACTGCTTTATCAGGAACTTTCTCCCCCAATCAATCGTGTCTGATTCTCAGAGACTCCCTGGACAAGTCCCTGCAATTTTCTTAGCAAGATATTTCAGAAGTGGTTTGCCATTGCCTCCTTACTAAGGCTGAGAGAGAATGATTAACTCAAGGAACTTAGGAGTGCATAATACTAAAGCAGGGAAAAAAGCAGAAAGCAGCATGATTAATCTTCCAACATTTGGGCTTCTGACAGATGATGGCATGTACAGGAAAGGGTTACACAGCCAGCCAGCAACCTTTCCAGAAAATTCTTCCCTAGCTGTCACTGATCATAAGCTGAAGAAAATCATAAGTTTCAAATACTGGATTCCAATTGGACAGTATTGCATCTTTGTGTGTATTTAGCATCAGAACTATTTATCATTTTATTCTATATCATGGAATAAATCTTTTGGTCTGTCTTCACATCAACACAATATGCTAATACACTAAATGATAGTACTCTCAAATCCATTTTATAATTTTTTGTTTCCTCTAAGATCAAAAAGAAATTATGTACAAAGCACATGCGTAACTGTGTTTGAATCTGTCCCCTTGATTCAAGATTTTACTCCTTTCATTCCATATGCCTGATAAAGTCTAATTCCCACTCAGTATTAGAGAAGTAGGAGGATGACATTGTGCCATACTTGCAAGATTCTATCCTGTTACTTCTTTTACATCACTTCCATAGATATTAAGGCACTACAGACAGTACTCAACATATAAACATTTGACTATTCAAAGTTACAACCGTGCTGGAAAAAAGTGACTTACAACTGGTCCTCACACTTATGACTTTGACATACTCCCAGTAGTCATGTGATAAACTTTAGGTACTATGCAATCAACATGTATTTATAAGAGTTGCAGTATCCCAGGGTCTGATGATCACAATTTGCAATGCTCCCAGCCAGCTTCCGACAAGCAAAGTCATGGGATTTGTTTAACAACCATGTGATTCTCTTAACCATGATGACCATAGTGATTCACTTCTCTGTGGCAAAAAAATTAAAATTGAACTCAATAGCCATATTGCTTAGCAACAAAAGTTCCAGTTGACTATCTGTAGATGAGAAGGTGAAAAGTTGCAAATAAAGGTGGGAGATGTGGGGGGCTGAACTTTTGATTGTTTAGTAAATCCATCAAACCTGATGGAATAATAATTAGTTAGAAACAACTTTTGGAATTATTGAAATAATATACAACTTGTCAATATTAAAAGACTAGCTGGCAAAATGTTATTAGTGAGGGTTTGTTTTTGGTTTTGTTTTATTTTTACAAAATCAGAATTTCAGCAAATAAAACTATTATAAACATTTACTAAAAACCCACTTCCTCAGTTCATAAAATCATTATTGTAGTTTTTGACATTTTAAAATATACTATATGCTGTACACAGCATGTCAAGAGATGCTCAAGGTTTTGGAGTCTTAGTATGTCAATATCAATACAGAGTAATACAATGATTTCAGTGTCAATACAATCCAAAGGTAGCTTGCCTCAGATATGGATTAATATCATTTGATGATATTAAGTGAACTAGTCACCCTTTCTGTGACTAGAAAGGGTGGAAGTTGCTCTGTCAATCCATGACTGGGAACAGATCACTCTAAGTTACGTATCTGAAATACACAAGCCCATCTGCCCTGTGTGTCTTGGGAAGAAGTGCTCATTAGCAGGCATTCTTCTTTCACATCATTAATGAGAATGGGAGGTGGGTTGTGGATATGCAAAAAGCATAAATTGTATGATTTTAATTTGGAATCCCAGGCTTCATAACAATTGAAATGCTGAGTAATGGAGCTGGTCTATAAGCACAACTCACTATTTACTCATCCAGTGGCAAACTTAGGAAAAAGTGCAGCACAATCAAGCAGGAGTGTAGGGTGACATGAAGCTAGCTCTTACTGAGGCCCAGAGCAACTTCAGTTTCCTTTTAAACATTTTAAGTTCATGGATAAACATTTAAGCAATATATATGAAATATTTTTAAATGAAAAAAGGCAGAATTCCCATCTGAAACATGAGAACAGACAAAACTAACTTACGTTTCAGTGAGCTGTCATCCTTTTGTTCTATAACAAAAGTAAGGCAACTGTGCTAATATTAGCACTGTACATAAAGAGAAGCTACCATTCTAAAAACACAAAGTCTGTGGATGAAAATCTTAAGCAGCAGGCGTCAATTCCATAGGAACATAATCCTTGGCATCTGGAAGAACAGCAGTGACACAATGCATCTCATCTCTGAATTCTAAAGCATTGTCCTTTTTTTGGAAAACTAATATTCCACATAAGAATAAAGGTATTGAACAGTCTCCTCTATGTTTTGATAGTATAGCAACCCACTTGTAAGCCAACAGTCACAGCAGTCTCAGCAACCAACAGAAGGCTTCATTTGCTTAAGTAGTGCTATCTGCATGCTGTTTCCCAGATCACGTTCAATAAATGGTAGTGTGCTTTTGACTGAATACCAATAAGAAGCATTAATCTGCACCATCTCCTTTAAGAATATCCTGGCTTCCCTTCCTCTTGTATAGGCTGTGAGATCTCATGAAAGAGGTGCTGCTGCTTCTGGCCTTCACAATTTTCTTCTTGACCAATAGGCCCAAAAGTCCTCTTATATCCTCCCAAAGTGCTTTGAGGTTCTCCAGATTCCATGCCATGATATGCATTGATTTCAGCACATTTTTCTTTATACTGGTGAGTAGTGCCTGCAAAAGTCTCACAGCGATTTAGGTTTTCCTCTTGCACTGGGTTCCCTAAGCTGTCATCACTTGATCCAGGAGACAGTGATCCTTCTTGGGAGTTCTGACTAACATAGACAAAAAATAATTTCACCTTTAAAATTCATGACTTGTCCACTTGAAATGAATGTAGAGTTCCCGTTTCCTGTCACATTTCCTAAAAGGGTCAGAGCAAGGAAGAGGTATGTACATAATAGGTTATGACATGTCTGGACTTTTAGAGTTAGGTACCACAATAAGAGATCACAAGCAGTCAGTATTCCAAGGAAGGATGGAGTTTGTGCAAAAGTAAAAACTGATATCCCAGGCCAATATCAACTGGAGGTGAATACTGACTTCATAAATCTTGTATACATTTTTGCAAAATTTTTCATGCAAGTTACTTTAGAAGATTAATGGGAATACCCTTTGTAAGTAGCCAAAATGAAATATTTTAAACATACCTAGACAACAAGCACTTCTAATGTAATACTACCTGTACTGTAACACTACAGAAAAACCGAATCAGAATTAAGATATTGGAAATATTTTATAGATTTACACATTCTACAAATTAGTATTTGCATAAATTGCACTTAAGCCATGATATACTTTTAGTTTAGCATGTGGTGTGAACCCACAGCAAGTAAATTATAGCTTATGATTTGGTTTGTTGTATGAATTTAGCCAATTGTGATCCATGGCTTAATATAATGTGTTATATTTGAATTGGATAATTTATAGTACAATTAGATTGTTTTATTCTCATGATGACAAGCATGTTGGTTCCTTTTTTCCCCCATTGGGCAGATTAAGAAGAAAAATAAGGATATGAAGAGTTATAATGCTCTCCAGGCTTCATTCAACATTATGTGACTGAACCTCTATTCACTCCATGAAAATCTCTCTTGCCCACTTGATCCTGAGATGCCTTCAAATATTTGAATTAGATTTGGAGAGTATGCAGGGGTTTAAGAGGGAAGAGTATTCTGTTCCACTGATAGATCATACTGAATGCAGTGCTTGGGAAGCACTGGGATTTACTCTACAGATGGTCCTTGTTTAAGATGAGCACTTGTTCAGTGACTGAATTTACGCTGGTGCTGAAGAGAGATACTTGCAACTAATCTTTTTATTTACGTCAGCTGCAGTGTCTACGCAGTTACATGACTGTGATCCAGCTGCTTGGTGCCTGGCTTGCAGTTACAAGCAAAGTTAATGGGAAACCAATGGAGGTTAGAAATGGCAACCACATGACATCCTTAGACTTATGGAAACTCACATAACAGCAACCAGAAGTGCCAGAATTTCCATTGCTAAGTCATTGGTCACCTGATGTAATGCTTTACCACTGCATCACTTAGCAATAGAAATTCTGGTCTCAATTACCACCATTACGTGAAGACCACCTGTAAGTACCTTTGTTGACAATCAGCAATTACTTAGTTTTCTAGAACTCATTTTTTGTTTTGGGATGTAATTTCAAAATTATCTTGAAATTTATGTTCCCTATAAAGCCCTACATGGCATATAGCTTAGTTACTTGAGCGACCACCTGCCTCCCATAACATCTAACTGTCCAATCTGATCCTGCAGGGATTGTGCTTTCCAGATTCCTTCAATTAAACAATGTCATCTGTCAAGACCCTGGAAGCATGCCTTCTCTGCAGCAGTATCTGCTATTTGGAATGATATTCCTCCCAAGTTTAATGAATTGTGGTGGTGGTGGTGATTATTGTGGATATTTCATATTTTGCTTTACATGATAGCTGTCAAGGGCATAAAATAGTTATGGATCAAAATACCCTGAAAATATTTTTCAAGTGTTCATACACAACAATCTTCTCTATATTTACATTAGATTACAGTGTCTACTATTACAGCTGATTGTCAAATACTACAATTTCTACCACTTTAGCTAATATCCTTACTTATCAAAGGTAAATGATGAGGATTATAGTACAACATTAGAGAATGCACAGTACAACATAAAGGATGCTTTAAAAAGTATGACTAATATTTTCATCTTATTTAGTTATACGCCTCTGTAACTGGAAGTCCACTGTGAATGTTTTTTTTCCCCTTTTAACCATCACCACAACATTGGCTGGCCAACTAGCTTAACCAGGGTAAAGAGTGCCAAAAAATTATACTTTTTTTTGGTGGGTGGAGAAAACCACTGGCACCAGAAATATAATCACATTGGGTCTAACTTGTTGCCAAAATCTCAGAGAAAAATGAAGATTCTTGCCTTATTCAAATTATCTTTAAAAGATAAAATTAACATTAGTGCATTATTGTGCCTTACTCTGAAACAATATGAAGCAATTGCTTTAAAAAATATCTTCCACTGTTCTGCAATAGTGTATTCTGAAAACAAAGCCAGGAACAGATATCATTTTGATGTTCAAATCTATGTAGATCTAAGGTCCATAGTGCCTTCATTTGACTTGCCTTTCTTTCATATCTTCTGCATTGAACTACAGAATACATATGCCATACACCTATTTCACAGATAAAGTGCTTCAAATATTATTTAATGTAAAGATACAGTATTAAGCTGACCTCATTCTCTGAAGACCACATGAACACTTCCATGTTGCTTTGATCTTACTAATAGCAAACAGATATTGTTTGCTATTAATTTCTCAATATTTATTTGATTTTTATCCTGCCTTATAAATAATTCAAGGTGGTGAACATACATAATACTCCTTTCTCCTCCGATTTTTCCCTTAACAACACTCTGTGAAGTGGGTTGGGCTGAGAGAGAATTATTATCTAGAGAATGTTTCTAGGCCAACATGTTAATCAAAAAGCTAAGATTTCTTAATTTCTTATACAAATACTAACCAAATATGTCCCTACTTAGTTTTTTCAAGATAGGGTAGGTGCTGCAGTCTGTTCCTTAACAATATCCACCCACCTCTAACAATAAAGTAAGTTACATATAGTAGATTTACCAGATGCTGCTGGAGGATCTGAAATATTGTAACTTGACTCAGATGTTCTTTTTGTATTCTGATCCTTTGTGCTATTTCCATCAGATGAGTCACTCTTGTCCCCAGTATTGTTGGCTGACCCATTTTGGTCCATAGAAGAAGATTCCAAATCACAGGTGCCCAGTAGAGATCCATTTTCCTTTAAGGAACCTGTGGCATTGTGCAGTGTGTTAGGAGGCGGTCTACAAGATGAGCTAGTGAAGCTATGTGTTTCTTCAGACTTTAGTAAGGAGGTACCTATATCCTCATTTTCAACTTCTCTCAACTTGCTACAAGTGAACTGATTACAAGAACTCTGCAGATATTTGTGTGAAGAAGCATGAATAGGGTCGATCCCACATGATGGGTCTAAGCAATAGGAGTTTATTAATTCCACCAGATTTTCTGTTCCTGTGAAGAAGTAATTCAAGCTGTCATTCTCTCCCACTTCTAGTGGTTCAGAGAAGGATGATGCAGGTTTGTTTTCATATTGGCTTACTAAAGGTAAATAACATTGCCCATGGGATACTTTGTCCATGTATTCATCTTCCATAGGGATCTGTCTAAAATGGTCATCTTCAGATATGGTAGTTAGAAACAATGCTGGGAAATCCTCTTTTGATCCATAAAGTATTTTATCAGGGCCATCTTTTTCACTCAGGAGGTGCTCATGGGGGTAATGTATATCATTTGGAAAGCAGTATTTGTCAAGATCCAACAAATAAGTCTCTCCCAAAAACTGAAGACCAGGATGTGGTACATTTGTATTTACAAATGTATCACAAATAGAATCCTGCAAGAAAAGAATACACTTCAGAAAAAAAGTAGGTATCAAGAGTTCTCACCCAAGGTCTAAATGACCAGTCTCTAGTAATCATAATTGGCACACATTATGTGAAGACCTAGCTCCCTGTAGAAGCCTCAAATGTGGGAAAAGTAAAAGGAAAAAGAAAAGGGCAACCAGCAGCAAGATGGAGAGAGTCAGTTACAATGGTGATGGGTTTACCATTGAAAGGATTACCTTATGATAGATTGCTATACAGAAGTTATCTATGTGGTCCCTAAGAATTGACATCAACGTCATGACGCATGATTGCTTTTGCTTAACCATGTGAAGTGGTTCACTGTAATGGAAAAGAGTATGGGATGCAGGCACATAAGACAACTTGATGAATCAGACCAAAATCCATGTAGTCAATATCCACTTTCCAAAACTACATGCCCTTGGCAAGCTTTATGATATGAGGATTATAATTTTCTTCTTATTGCTCTTAAGTAGCTATATCAAATTGCTTCAGATTATGGAAGAGCCAAACAGTTGTCCATTCTTCCATGAATCTGCATAATTCACTTGAAAGAATCACCTAAGTTGAAGTATAGACAACTCTTTTTCACAGTGAACCAACTGAAATCTGTCATACAATGCTGCTATGGATAGGCTTCTCCATTCATAAAATGGTTGTCGTCATGGGCATATTGATTACTAGCCCGAATATAAGTCTGATTTTCTCTGCTATCTATTTCCAGCTCTCCAACATTTTTCCCTTTCTGGTCAAGCAACACATTCCAAAACAAAGTAAATATTTTTTTAAAAAAAAAGTACTTCAAAAGATTTTTGGGAACCAGAAGCATTTTTAAATGGAAATGATGCTGTGGCTTTGTAACATAGCACTTTTAATTTGTTTTTAATTAATTAATTCTTAATTTATTAATTAAAATATATAGTAAGGAAATCAGGAAAGCTGAAAATCCTAAAGGACCCTTCTATAGCCATACTGTTGCACGCAGATACCAGGTTACATAATCCAGATCTAAATTAAGTCCTTATTTCTTTTGTTCTGAATTTATTATTAATTCAATGCTCTGGGTCCTAGTATTTTGCAACTGATGATATAGACATTATTTTCAGAAATCTCCTTTCTCTAAATTAAAAAACACCTAAATGAGTATTTTTCTATTCTCTTAGTAGAATAATTACAAAGCAGTGTATATATAGTATTGAAAAGGTGTCGGGATAACAGAGATTCAGATACTATTACCATTAACTATATCCTGGATAATTAACTTATTCAGTAATTCCTAGGATTTTTTAACAAAGTATTCTGCCATCTATTATCTCTTTTTCATAGCTTTAGGGATCTTACCTAATATATACAAATCAACCGATTAATACTAAATAAGACAATAACATGAGCATAACTAACAAAGGCACTCAAATGAGAACTTTATTTAAATATAGTATCATCAGCAAAAAAGGAAAATAACTGCTATGCAGAATGGATTATATGAAGCTTTAAAGGTGCCCAATTCTCTGCAAAGGAAAGCTTATGATAAATGCAATCTAATTATACTGCAGTAATAGTGATAATCTCTTAAGATGGATTTTAGCAAACTGCAGGCAAATTATTCAAAACAATTTTTAAATTTCTACAACTTAAAGCCAAGGGAATCTTTGTGGTTCTTTGTTTCTTGTACTCTCACTATTTCCTTTTGATCTTATGTGGTATGGCACCAACCAAGGGGTTTTACAAATCTATAACTTTATTTCATCATTTAAGGGTTCTCTAGTAAACAAGGAAATCAGAAACGAGCAAGTAGGAAAATGCATGAAATAGTATCAAAATCCATAAAGCCTTAGAATTCACCTTTTTCCCTTTTATTTGGTCGCATATTTCCTGAGCCCAGCCTTGTAAATCTGCTGGAAGGAAATATAGAAATAAGGATCAATCAAATTCTAGCATTTTAGAGTATTAGGAAATCATAAATGCAACCATAAAATTATAGCTAGGTGTATAAAAAATCTTTATAAATATTCAATACTTCAATAAGAGGACCGAATAATTATTCATAGTGAACCATCTACTATGAGACATAGTAGAGATATAATATACATGTAATTTTATTACAGAGTTAAGCAGTTAAAGCATTAATTTCAACAGACTTGTATACTTACTGAAATTGTGTACACTGACTTACAGTAAGCAAGACAGATGACATACATATGCACAAAATAATAAAGCTTCATAATATTTAATTCCTATATATTGTTGGTGTGAATTTATTTTTAAACCTACTTCACTAAAATAAAGTTTGCTTTTTGAAGGGTGTGTGCTAAAATGTGAATTGCAAAATGATTCCCCCTGCCCCCCTTATCTATAAATGGAAGATGTGTCTATCTGGACTATCCAACCATGACTAAAACAGAACATTCCATATCACTTGGGTCTTTGTTCCATGTCATGTGCCATCAGTTTATGACTGACTTGCTAATGACCTAGCTGTATGTGGGTGATTGGTTGGATAGTCTGTTGTAAGGAATATCACATGAATTACCAAAAGAACAATTATATATATAGTCCTAGGAAGAGTTGAAAAGAAAAAATAAATTGAGGTGTTGTTATTAGCTCAGCT
>JANHZU010001486.1:157311-168470 GCA_032468055.1 Acrochordus granulatus | reverse complement strand
ATTAGCTCAGCTGAGGAAATGGGCTTACTGGGAAAGTTATTCTATGGATCTAGTAAAATATTAAAATATATTACTGAATCAACAAACTGCTTGTTTTTTATGAAGAAGAATGCATTTATTTATACATATAGCTGAAAGAGTGTCACACACAGATTTAATTATTAAACAAAAAAAATCAGTATGCCCACTCTCTGCAAATAAAAAGGTAAAATATCTTTCTCTTGACCTAAGACTAGATGCTACATACCAAGACATCAAATTCAGAGCTATACAACTTGATTTGTTCTAGGAGCTATTTGTGTCCTCCAGTTCATTTAGAGGATTTTTCCCAAAGGGCAGAAACTATTTAACCTTTATTGACATTCAATCCATTTCGAAATTGAATTATTTTAAGTTAACCCATGGCCTAAAGTCAGCACCAATGGAATAAAAAAATCAGATTTAAGCTATTTTGTCCAGCTATATTTAGCTGAAACAAACCATTTTCAGCTTAAGAAAAATCTACTCAAATATCAGTGCAAAAGCCCTGATCCAGGAACTTCTTATAAGGAGTCCTATTGTTTCAGTAGAGGAAGCCAATTGGCACATATAAAAACATTCATTTGCAGGTTCCGTTCCTCCTTTGGATAGTTGGAGACGTTTATGTGTAAAGAATTGAACAATGCTTCCAAAATTGTATACTTCTGTAAATTCTATTCCTTTTTATGTAACATAGAACCAATAAGGCACCTATTGGTGTAACATTTTTGTTTAATTTTGGCCCAAGAAATAGCTTGAGAGAGGTACTTATGTGTGAAAGTTGTAAGATGGATAGAGTCATTAGCTGTAGATCATAATTACAAAATTGGCAGCCTTATGTGTCCTCCCCCAATTATTCATAGAACACAGAAATTACAAAATATATAAGCAGTAATCACAATCAACACTATTTAATTTAAATTCTAACTTAAATATGTTAAACTTAGATTTTGTCCTGGCTGCAGTAACTTCTTTGCTCTGGCCTCACATTTCCAGCTGTAGCTGCCAAGATATCACCCAAAAGCCAAGTGTGGACTTCAGCCTAGAAAATACTGCATGCTCCTGCACACCTTTTAGATCACAAGGGTATATCTGTGAAACTGCAATGGACTTCTAAAAGTCAGAACTTAAGCAATATATAAAAAGAAAGATGTAAAAAAATAAATTGGCTTTTAAACAAAATTAGGAAATTTAAATAAAGATGTCAGATAAATGTAGTTTTGTCATAATATAAGAAGTATTTAGGTATTATGTACCTGTCAGTAGTTTTCCCTTACTTCGATAATATATGAGGACAGTTATACCAGCCAAGGCAATGAGGAGGAATGGAACAATGAAGACATAAAATAATTTCTTGTTTTCTGGAAAATGAAAAACTGACAATGAATTATAAAAGCTTAAATTCAGGTAATATCATTTTGAATTTGCTTATTTTTTAAAATAATTGCTTTGTAATCGTAATTCAGTAGCTTAGGGAAACACTGTAGTGGTTGATTGTCTTTCATTAGTGAAAGTAGAAACATCACAGGATAAACCAGAAGTTGATTACAGTTTCGGGTATATGCAATTTGCAATCTATGCTTGCGCAATTTCTGCCCTGAAAATGACACACACACTCCTTGCCTGCATTTGAGATTAGCCACAAGTTTTCATACTGGGAAAAGCAGAAACAACATTAAGATATTTTGGAGGTATTGTGTACAGCCCAATTCATGTTGGAATGAGTCTATATTATAGTTCTGTCCCAAACAGCTGAGTTATAGTCACAGAAATGGTTCAAGTTGTTGATGATTATTTGTCTAGGATCAAACATATCTGAGAGCATGAAGGGCAGCAGAACAAGAAAGGCTTGTATCTCATGTGCAGGTTTATTATCCTAGTGGTTTTCAACCAACTATGCTTATATAGTTGGGACTGTGACATAGCTTAGATGAGGCAAAGTAAGATATTTTACTGGTAGTTCTTGCTTAATGATGGCAATGGGGACCAGAATTTCCATCACTAAGCGACAGCCAGAAAGCACAATATAATGTAACTGCACTGCTTAGTGGTGGCAGTTCTGGTACTTCCTCATTTTGTTATCATTAAGCAAATCCCATACCTTCATTGAGTGTACTATCATGTGGTCGCCATTTTTGTTCTGCTAACTTCCCCATTGATTCTGCCTGATGGAAGCCAGCAGTTGTGAGCCAATCATCAAGAGCTGGCTCATGATGATATGACTGCAGGGATAGTGTAACAGACCCAATTACAAGGACCGACTGTAAGTTTAACTACCACTCATTCAACTTTGTAACTTTGGTCACCGAACAAGTAATTGTTAAACAAGGACTATCTGTAACTGCAATTTCAAATTGTCCTTGATTCATGCCTCATGTTTCAATTGTACATGTTCTTGTAAAACAAGGAATGTTTTCAATACTGATTAGATTTCTTTTGGTCTAGTCATGCCATCATCTTCAGTTCTATTCATAAGATTCAAGATTTTTCTCTTGAATCGTGCGTTCCAGCATCCCATTTGCATCATCTGGCACTTAAATTTCACTGCAAGTTTCAGCTATACTCATATACATTTCTTATCAAAATATCAAAGCCATTTACCATTTCTTCTGGATTTGACTGTGGAGTCAAATAATAAGTAGGTTGGCTTTCCTTAAGCTTGCAGAGCCCACCTGTTCTTAGTCCTGTTGTGGATTTCCATTGGCATTATTGCTCCCTTTTGGAACTGTATTTATTTGAATTTATTAGCTACTCAACTCCAACTCTTATCAGCAAGGAAACCCTACAAGGAGGTCATCATTCTTAGCATCACTGAACTACTGAGCACTCCTGCCCTATCATGAGATAAAATCAAAATAAAGGGTAACTTTAACCACAGAAATTCCAGAAGATCTTAAAATCATGATATTACTGTTCAATTGCTGTTTGTGTATTTACCATCTTCTGAATGTGTTTTCTCTTGTGTCTTACAGACTGCATCAGACCAATTATTCCCAGGAATCTTTTCTTCAGTTCCCACAGCTGTACAACTGAAGAAAGAAAATGGAAATAAAACAATATATCATATTGTCTGGAGGTTTAGTCATGGCAACTGGACTTCTTTTTGTCTTAGAAACATTTCGTTGCTCATCCAAGCAGCTTCTTCAATCTAAGAAAAAAAGTTGGTCAGGGAACCCCATATATATCTTCAAAGGTGGATTTATTGGGATGGGAGAAGGTAGAGAGTTGTTAGGATATAAATGCCTGCCTCCTCCTTTCTTGCTGTCCTTACATTGTTTTTGGATAAGTCACGACAATAAAGTAAAATATGTTTTGGAGAACACAACAATAGTGTAAAGAGGTAGTGAGGCAATAGTTAACGAAGTGGCATCCATATTGCATACTGTAATTTCCCTCAGTATATCTTTGTGTTCTTTTGATCTGATGGATTTTGTCAGCCCGATAAGATGGACCAAAGAATGTTTCAACTCTCTTTGCTTATATAATAGTTCTTATTATTTCCCCAAGAATCATCTTCCAGACTCTACAACTTCTCCTGTAATTCCTCACTTGGGAAATGGACAAATGATAAAGTCTATCTGATCTGGAGCTTAACAGATTGTAGAAAGGCTGACATCAGTATTATAGGAAAGGAGGAAACAGAAACTGCAATTTCATGTTTAATATCTAATAAAGTTCAAAACCCATTTTGTAAATATTTATTTCTATACTGTTTGGTCTTGTCAGTCTCATAAATGAGATTCTGAGAAACTTCAGTAAGGAGGTTTCTTAATTTTCTAGAACAAGTCAGTGACTGCATTTGCACACAGAGATTTAACCTATGCTGATTTTTAAAGCACGGTTTGTTGAACAAGATATAATGGCATGTTCACGCAGTAATATTAAAGCATAACAGAAGAGTTTCAACTATATTAAGCTGCATTATAGTAATTCCCTAATACTTCTCAGTAATTTGAAGTTTTTAAAAACAAATATTTTAGGATATTCCTTATTCATATCTTAAATGGCCTTTTTATAATTAAATGATCAAATCAACTAATATTTCAGTTTCTTCAATTAATTTTAACTTAAGAGAAAGCAATTTAAGAGAAATGTATTTCCTTAATTTCAGGGTAAATAATATTCCTACCTCCTTTTTGTCTCACAGTCTCTTTTTCATTTCCCTACTGTTGTGTTTATTTTATTTATTAAATTTACAGTATATACCGCTCATCTCACTGTTCAGGGTGACTCCAGATGTTTCTCAACCTCAGTAACTTTTAGATATGTGGATTTTATCTTCCAAAATTTCCTAGCCAGCAAATTGACTAGGGAACGCTGGGAGATGAAGTCTGTATATCTTAAAGTTGCTGAAATAGAGAAACACTGCCCTACTTCAAGTCTCAGTATTAAATAAAACACAAGTACTTATGAACTGGTGCTGAGAAAAAGCATATACAGTCATTACAAAATTAAAGCAATTTTAATTTGCATATATTCATATCACTATATATGCATGATCAAGCAAATGCGGATTTCTAGATTCTAATTTTCAAATATTAATAACTGACAATAGCAAATTATTCCATTTTCCACAGCCAATATCAGTGTTTCTAAACACAACAAAGATCTCTGAAGATTTCTTTTGTGTTTTTGTTAGTGTACTGTTGGAGTCTGTGATACTTACTTTGTCCAGGCTTTGCATGCATCAGTTGCAGAGGAGACATTAGAAAAATAACCAATGGGACATGATATACACACTGTATTCTTATCTTGTTGTGCTGTGAAAATATAACAGACAAAGACACTTTTTACTTCTCTGAAAAGCATAATTTGAAAACAAACTGCTGGAAACCAAAAATATAGGTTACATTTCTATACAGAATCAACCTTCACTATTTAGGACAATTCTGCCTTTTTAATTATTTTATTCTTAGGATTAAACCTAACAATGGTCTTCAAAAGCTTCAAGGAACTGGAAACAAGCAGACTGATTATCTTTGCATATAAGCAGTTATATATATATACATACAGTATACATGTACACTTCCACAGTATATGTAATACCAAGAATGTTCTAGGTATCCAAGTGATGTTTAAGTATTATTTCTACACACTATTCCTCCCATAATAAAACTGTTATGTAACAATCAGACAAAATAATAAAAACAACAACATATAACATGAGACCAAGATTAATTGAAGCATATCACTCAGGACTGAAATTTATGTTGTGTAATTTTAATATTCAGCAATGCAGTAAAATATTAAGTAACTTAATATTCAGCAATGCAGAAAAAATCACATCTCTCTAGAAAGGGAATTTCGTTATCAGGATTGAGAACGCCACTGAGAAGCCAACTCATCAACAGTACATTCAGCAAAGTTTCCCTTGTGCCTCCCAAAGCAAATGTTAGGTCATATGTAGTTGGCCCTTTTGTATATGTTACACTATATGTTACACTAAGCATGTGATAAAGATGAACTGAGGCAATCACTATGGAATGTGAATGGTGGTCTGATATACATAAGTAAAATTCCTCTTATTTCTAAAAAGGAGATATAAAACTTCATGACATAAAAGATGAGAGCTATGCCAGAGGGTCAGCTATGCCAGAGGGTCATACTTGAGGGTCAGCTATGCCAGAGGGTCAAACTTCACAGATCTCATCAGAGGAGCTAGATGAAGAATGTTGCCCTTCCATAAAAATATGAGACGTAATTTACAGAAACCCATTCTGGTTCAGCCTGGGTCAACAAGGACTGTGCTAGATATTGGAGTTCCTGGACATCTGGTAAAAAATGAGCTACAGGACTCTGGAGAAGGAAATGGCAACCCACTCCAGTATACTTGCCAAGAAAACCCATGCACAGTATTAAAGGGCTAAAAGATATGACGCCGGAAGATGAGTCCCTAAGGTTGAAGGCATTTAATATGCTACTGGGGAAGAGCAGAGGGCAATTACAAGGAGCTCCAGAAAGAATGATGTGATTAGGCCAAAACTGAAAGAACTCTTAGCTGTGGATATGTCTGGTGGTGAAAAGACAGTCCAATGCTGCAAAGAACAATATTGCATAGGAACTTGGAATGTAAATCTATGAATCAAGATAAACTGGATGTGGTTAAACATGAGATGGCAAGATTGAACATCAACATCTTGGGAATCTGTGAACTAAAATGGAAAGGAATGGGCAAATTTAATTCAGATGACCACTACTGTGGACAAGAATCCCTTAGAAGAAATGGAGTAGCCAACATGGTCAATAAAAGAGTGAGAAAAGTATACTGGGGTACTATCTCATAAATGACAGAATGATATCAGTTTGAATCCAAGGCAAACTATTCAGTGTCACAGTAATCCAAGTCTATGCCTCAACCACTGATGCTGAAGAGACTGAAGTTGATCGGTTCTATGAAGGCCTATACCTTCTAGAACTCAAACCAAAAAAAGACATCCTTCTCATCATAGGGATTGGAATGCTAAAGTAGGAAGTTAAAAGATAACCGAATAACAGGCAAGTTTGGCCTTTGAGTACAAAATGAAGCAGGCCAAGGCTAACAAAATTTTGTCAAGAGAATATGTTGGTCAAAACAAATCCAACAACCCAAGAGGTGACTCTACATGGACTTCACCAGATGGTCAGTATCGAAATCAGACTGATTATATTCTTTGCAACCAAAGATGGAGGTTGTACAAAGCTCTGTACAGTCAGTATAAATAGGACCTGGAGCTGACTGTGGCTAGGATCACGAGCTTCTTATTGCAAAATTTAGACTGAAATTGAAGAACGTAGAGAAAAGCACTAGGCCATTCAGATATGTTCTCAGTGATATTCCTTATGAATATACAACCTCAGATAAGCAGACAATACCACTCTAATGGCAGAAAGTGAAGAGGAACTAAAGAGCCTCTTGATGAAGGTGAAAGAGGAGAGTGCAAAAGCTGGCTTGAAACCCAACATTAAAAAAATTAAGATCATGGCAACTGGTCCCATTACTTCCTGGCAAATAGAAGGGGTAGAAATAGAAGCAGTGATATTACCTTCTTGGGCTCCAAAGTCACTGCCAATGGTGACTGAAGCCATGAAATTAAAAGACACTTGATCTTTGGGAGGAAAGCTGTGGCAAATCTAGACAGCATATTAAAAATCAGAGACATCACCTTGCTGACAAAGGTCCATATAGTCAAGGCTATGGTTTTCCCCGGAGTAATATATGGCTGTGAGAGTTAAACCATAAGGAAAGCTAAGCACTGAAGAATTATGCCTTCAAGTTGTGATGCTCTAGAAAACTCTTGAGAGTCCCTTGGACTGCAAGGAGGTCAAATCAGTCAATCCTACAAGAAATCAATCCTGATTGTTCATTGGAAGGACAGATACTGAAGATGAAGCTCAAATACTTTGGCCACATAATTCTAAAGACACATTGGAAAAGAACGTGATGCTGGGAAAGATTGAAGACAAAAGGAGAAGAGGACAGCAGAGGATGAGATGGTTAGATAGCATAGAAAGTGCGATGGTGTGGGTTTGGGTGAACTCTGGGAGGCAGTGCAGAACATCGAGGCTTGGTGTGCTGCAGTTCATGGGGGTCACAAAGAGTTAGATACAACTGAGCAACTAAAAAACAACAAAAGTTTAATATATGCATTTTTGGCTTTAAGATGAAGAATTAGTGCTGGAAAGCAACTACGTCAGCTCACCAAGCTACCTATATAGCAATTTATAAAACTTACTCTTCCAATACGCAACCTAGAGTATGTCTGATATTTGATAACAACCATATGTTGATTATCTGAAGATGACAATGATCATTTAAGATTCACTATTCACAATCTCCATATCACATTCTAAAATGCTCAGCTGACTGGGAAAATAACACTCCAACCCAGGGAAAGCACAGATTATATATCTTTAAGTGAAGAAATTAAAAAAAAACTCCAAACCATTGGAATCCTTGATAGAAGTAGGAGGACCTAGGTTCTGATCTTCCCTTAGATACAGAAAGTCAGCCAGGTGGTTTTGGGCTAGTTCTCATCCCTAAATTGGGAAGTCAAGAAACATCTTTCCATCAACCCACAATGCATCATTGTGACACATCAGCCCAAAACCTTCAAATGAAGTCTTCACCCTGTAGTGCATTGATTCATATAAGATATATACATGCATACTCATACAAATGCTTTTAAATGTTTCTGAATATTATGTGTATACTTATGTATGTGTTATTTTGTAGCTGAATAATCTGGGTAAGGAACACTACTGACACAATTCTATCTGATTTTCACAAATTTCTGAGTAAAACAACCACCATGATCAAAGTAAACTTAAGAGGATAATCCTATGTCATGAAACTAACAAGGAAAAACGAGGGAAAAAGGGTCAAAATATATGAAACACAAGAGGAGCAAAACTAAATGCACCTTCTCCCTCAGTATTAAAACCAAAATGAAGTCACATGCTGCTGTTAAGATGATGTAGCACAGATAATTTCTGCTTAGATATGATAAGCATGCTTCATTTCTAAAATGGCAACAACACAATAAAATAAATCCCAAACAAAAACATAAAAGCAGTGGGGAACAGATGGTGTTTCAATGGCACCCTCATGCAATGAGGGTTTCTAAAGTACATACCCAGAAAGGTTCTCTTGGGAGCTGTTTTGATTTCTTCATCCTTACTATCTGCAGCTATATTAAAATATTGAAGAAAAAGCAAAGACAAAACAAACTCGTTTGACACCTCATAATAGCAAGCTCTGAAATTGCTCTAAATTAGCTCAAAATTAATAAGCTTGATGGTAGGCATCATGCTAGAATACATTTTAATTAAAAACCAATTTAATTCACTGGATTGTGATATTATTCATCATGGATTCATATTGTGCTCCCCAAAATTTGGAAAATAAAAGAAGCATTTATTTAGATAACATAATGTACAAGAACCATAGCTTAAGCAAATATTTAATGCATAGGTCAGTATCAAGCAGTTATATTACTCTATTTTACATCACATTACATTTTAACACTAAGAAGAATGTATAAGAAAAATAATAATTTAAGAAAAGATTTAAGATTAGCGAAATCAAAATAGTATGAGAAAGTTTATTTCAAAATGTTGATAAATGATGCTTTACAATCTAGCCAATAATTCAACAAATATATACAACAAACTTATCTTAAATTTTTATAACTGAATTGCAATACGAATAACAAATAAACCCTTAAGTTATATTGATTCATCCAAAGTGGTACAAAGCTAGAAAACCAGCAATTACTTTCATTCTTTGGACCCACTTCAATCTATTTTTGATAAAACAGCTAAATTCTGTTCAAAAGAATTTGGCTCTAAATGTTGCAAATCAAGGAAATTTATATGTGATGGATATTGAAACAAAATCAATAATAGTCTTTGGTCACCACATACATGTATTTTTACACACACACTAACATTCACATTCCAGTTTCATTTTGCTTTTGAAGCAAACATAAAAAGCATGAATTCAAAGCAAAAAGTCAACAATGCAAACAAGTTTTTAGATATTTCAGACTATTTGTTCATAGAACTTCATGTTTTAAATCATACAAGAACGTGAGAAAAAAATTCCTGCATTACAAAGTTGGAAAATGACATTTCAAAAAAAATGTCCAATGTATGCTGCTCATTAAGCTAGTAATTAAAAGAGTATATAAGTGAATTACCCTTCTTCTGCGGAACAGATTTTGTATAATAAAAGGCTAGAAATGTAAACTATATAAAATAAAGAGTTTTGAGCTACAGATTTGGTTTACCGTCATAAACCAGGTTACTCAAGATAAAAATCCAAGAGTAAAGGCTCAGTATTAACAGAAAAACAAAGAGAAGACTACATCTTTAGTCCTTAATTAAAATTTACAAAAAGGCTCGATAATATGCAACGATTTAACAAATATTCCAACCAGCACAAAGCAGACTGTTTATAGAACCTCTGAGATTTTCCCATTAAGATTTGTTTCATGTAAAACATTTTTCAGTGCAACTGCCCATTCCTGCCCAGTCAGGATTAGGTAATGTGAAAATCATTAATTCCCATCCAGAATTAGCTGCATGGGTGAAGATAATATATACTCTAAGGCTAACTAACTTAATAAGGGCAAAATAGGAAGGAAGGAAGGAAGGAAGGAAGGAAGGAAGGAAGGAAGGAAGGAAGGAAGGAAGGAAGGAAGGAAGGAAGGAAGACAAGCCTTCATTCTTTGTATTACCATATCTCAGTGTGTTTCAAATTTGGCAACTTTAAGGTATGTGGACTTCCAGAATTCCCCAGCCACCATACTACCTGAGGAGTTCTGGGAGTTGATTCCGCACATCTGAAAAGTTTTCCAAGTTTGACAAACAGTGCCATATCCACAGTGAAGAAAGAGGGGAAGGTATGCACTGTCTGTAAATTATACAATAGTTCATGGGATCATCAGCTTTCTCTCTCCTTTCTTCTACCAAGTTTTTTATTATCACAAAATGAAGACTGAACACTTACAAAAGCTGAAGTATGAGAAAACTGTGGAATGTTTTTTATCCTGCAAGATACATACATATACACAGAATGGTAACAACCTATCCCCATATTTCATATTTGAAGGCCATACGTACTTGATGGAAGCCATCTGAAGCTCTAATAGATAAGAGTGATGAAGAGCTTGCCACATGATTAATCTATATATCACAGAGCTTGATGTCATCAACTGACATTCATGATAGATATTAGGACTGCTCCACAAAACGATGGAATATGTTATGCTTCTGGGCAGTACAATGAACACAAAGAGGCTATTTCAAGTGGGTGCCACATGAGTTTAGAGCAATCAATGTGACAGCAAGAGGCGTATGAGTACACACTAGCAATCTGGAAATGAATGGAGGAAGGTCTTCCCTCTATAGCTTTGCAAAGGAGAAAACCACCCACTTACATAGTCCATTAATCCAATAAATAGTGTCGCTGTGTGAGAATTGCTTCAATTATGGCATATTCTTATTCATAAATATATACATCCACACACACAAAAGTAAATACTTCTAAAATAAATCCCACTTTCTTAACTGAATGTTCTTTAAGTGTTGGATTATCATTTGGCATTAATATGCCAAAATATAACGGAGCCAAAGAACAGAGAGGAGAATCAATATTTTAT
>JANHZU010001486.1:76728-96310 GCA_032468055.1 Acrochordus granulatus | reverse complement strand
CCCATGCTGCTGTCTGTGCAGGAGCCCCAAGAGAGGAGGAAAAATGTTTTGAAATTCCCTGAATGCAGAGCTGCAGCCAGCTGGCTCTGGCACACAGATGAAGGTGAAAAGAGGACTTTTTCAGACTTTCCGTCCCTTTTGGCTTCTTTTTCTTCCTAGAAAATATATTAAAGAAATATATGAATTAAGTGCCATAAAATATAATCATTAGTGCAGATTATTTACAAGATTCTCAATGAATTATAAAAAATTATAGAATACAAGCAACAATTGTATTTGTAGCTCCCAGCTCCTATTTGGAGAAAGACTAATATAATGCCTAGGGTCTTGCAATTTAATATTATTTCATACATTTATATCCTGCCCATCAAAATGAATATGGTGGTTACACATCTAGTCACTAGAGGATTAAAATTAATAAACTAAAGCATTTTGGATTAGATCCAGAATACTATCAGGATCATTTATTGACCAAAAATCCACTCACCATTTTTATGCTGGTAGAAGAACAGTTATCCTCTTTCTTCTGCATCCTTATTACCATTTTATACATTGTTCCATGGAGTACCTGATCCCTCCAAAACTGATTTTAGTTTTAGAGAGTGCTAAGTTCAAATAAAGGATGGAAAATAGTTCCTCCACCATAAAGACATCAAAGAATATGAAAATCTTTCAAAGATTGAAGGAACTCTCCTATTGACAAGTGACAAACTTTAGAGTAGCAAAATTGATAATGCACTAAAACACAATTCATCAGTTACTTAAAACATAGAAACAATGTATGGAATACATTCCAAAAGTTACCCTTTGGGAAATATGCATCCCACCTGTCTGTTTGGAGTTAAGAATCAGCGGAAGGACAAAAATAGGTCCAGGTTGGCTTTATTTGGCACCACGGCAGAAAAGTGGCAGATATATTGCATGTACCTGCCATAATTCCAATCACTGGCTGACCTGGAGCAGAGTGACGCTCTGGCAAGAAATCTGAGTATAACAGGTTCTTAAAAGGAGAGTGTTTTGCTTCCCTTCCAAAAACATTTGCATATTCAATCATTTTTTCAGGCTTGGCAAATCTCATTTCTTTATGTTATATTTAACTATAAGGATCAAATGCCAGACTTACAGTGTTTTCAAGCTTTCAGGTAGGATTGTATAAAATATTGTCCCTTTTAATTTAAAACACTGTACAGTACTTCTTACCATGAAGATAGTAAGAATATTGCTTACCATGAAGATAGTAAGAATATTGCAAGAGACAACATGGACTTTGGTATACTAGAAAACAAAAGCCATATCCTCAAATGCTCTAATCTTATCATTTTAAAGCAAACTATTTTTTGGGATTAAAGGTGGATCAGCCTTGTGCAATTACACAACTCAGCTTCATTTTGATTGTATTATATATTTTTAAGCTTTCAAATAATATTTTTAATATTATTTGAAATAATATTATTATTATTTCTAATATTAATTTTTTAATTTAATATTATTTGAAATAATATTATTATTATTTATTATTACCCTTTCTGAGCTTGATTCCTGGGAACTATACAGGCATGTCCATGTAGGATTTTGGCAACAATATAAAGGAACTTGCCATTGCCTTTCTTCTGGGGTATTTTCTTTGGACTTCTCAGCCTAACCTCCAGTCCTGGGATTTCCTGCTAGTCTTCAGCCTAAGCATTATACAGTGCTATAATTTTATAAAGCTAATGGTGCTTTATAAAATTATAAATTTGGTGCTGGATTGGAAATAGCTTTGATCAAAATAGTTGGGTTGCAGTCCAGATCTTTGATTGCATAATCACATTTAAAAGTGGCATATAGTAATGAAATTTTTCAAATGCTCCAGCAGGAAGGTTAGCAGGCATGTTACAGACTGCTAAAATGCCATCTGAGACAGTGGTTCTGACTGGATTCGCACACAGTACACAGACTTCATGTTTTAAATATCTCTTATATAAAATAATTGTAAATATTACATGTCCAAATAGAAATTAGTTCAGTTATACTTTAGATTAGTACATTAGTCCTCAACATATGACTGATTGCTTAGCAATCAGAAATTATAACAGACCATCCCAGTACGACCTATGACCCAGATTCAAAGCTACAATGGTCAGGCTATAGTCATTTGATAACATTTTGGATGCTCAGCAACCAGCCCATATTTATAACTGTTTGCAGTGTCCTGTGGTCACATGACTGAGATTTATGATGTTTTTTTGCTGGAAAATGGTATTTACTTTCAGCTTGCAGCAAAAAACACCCTTTGCAGACAATGGATTCTTATAACGACCAGTGGTTACTTTACCACCACTGCAAAAGAAGTCATAAAATTGAGCAGTCACACAGTGACCCACTTAACAAGCACATCTTCTGTCTGTAATTCTGGGATCAATTGTACATGTGGTCAGATTCTTGAGAGCCAAGTCCATGCAGTATATAAAACAATAAATCTAAGGCCTGGTTCATGTACATAGTTTTATTAATTTTGATTTTGGTTTACTATTTTGTGTCAACCCAGCCGTTATATATCTTGGTTTATCAATTTGTGCAATATGCAAAGCCAGCATGAGACACTCTCTTGTACGTAAAAGAGAGATTAAAAAAACCTCACCCAACTGAGAATTGTAATTCTTTTCCATTGTGATAACCTTTCAAATTAAGAATCTTGGGATTTTTCCTTTATTTTTAAACTCTTGTATGTAGTAAATAGCATGCTATTTATAAATGTTGATATCAGTATTAGAAAAAAGGTACTGTAGTTGGATTTTTTTAAAATTTCAAATTGCTGCCCCCATTTATGAAGAAAATTGCAATGTGAGTGTATTAGATATGTGTATGTTTAATGTGAACCAAATGAATTTCTCACCCTTTCTTTGTGAAGAGGAAGCCCTAGATGTTTCACCTGTGCTCTAGGCTTAAAAATCTCACACTATTGCTGCTATAGCAGGAAACCCAGCTGTATTACTCTTAAGATCCCCAGTGCATGCCCTTGGTATAGTACTCTTTAGAGCAAATATCTGTAGCTGTTTTTTTCCACTTGAAAGCATTATTTTGCTACAGCTTTCTCCTTCAGTTGAGTAAGTTAGTATGTTTCAGATTTAAGGGTTTTAAAAATGGCAGAAACTTAAATATGCAAGGTCAATACTTCTGGATTTCATTGGCACTTGGTGTTTTATCGGTGTTACAACGCCATAGCATGCAGGATGTTTCACAAAGAAGGCGGCAGAATAGTCCTTAAGCCTCAAGGGATGGAGCCTCCACATTCAGAGACAGTGTACCTCTCAGCATATGAAAAGTCTTTGTTCTGGACAAAGCAGACTGCCTTTTTTGGAATTGGGCTGGACTGGCCCTTCGCGGTGGCGTCCTGAACCTGAGTCATTCACTGAGACGATAACCACCTTTATACCTTTTGCGTCGAGTGGAGTTAGCAGCTCAAGGGATTACGATAAAGCACGCGGAAGCTGCCACAGGAAGCTGGATTAATGGCGTAAACCGAGCTCGGCTTGTCCTGCAAACGCAAAACGTCTCACGCCGAGCTGCTTTCGGCGCCTGACGCAGCGCGAGCCTTCGACTCCCTCGGATACCTCGTTTCCTTCGTCCGTTCGACTCCTACGGTTATTACACCTTGGCGCCCCGCCTTTCGATAAGACGCCTGGGCTGGCGAGCCATTGTTATCTTCAGTATTTCCTTCCTTTATTTTTAGGGAAGGAAGCGGGAAGCGCGTCTGCGTTGGTGCGCGTGTACGAAGCAGGCTACGTCCCCAGAGCGCCCCACGGAAAGGGCTGCAACCCTCGCAGCGGGAAAGCAAAAGGGAGGGCGAGAGAACGCGCCTGCGCGCGCACCTTTCCCTCGTAACTGACCCAGATGGCCGTTGAGATTCATTTATTTTGAAGAAAGCACGAGCCTCGCGCGCGTGCTCTCTCGCGCGCCGCCATTATCAGGCTGCGCGCGCGCGTGCGCTTTTTCTCCTCCTCGCTGCCGTTCTGTCGCCCACGAAGCCGTCCTCCCTTCCGCGCGACCCGCGCCTCCTCCTCATCTCACAGTCTTCTCTCCCTCCCTTCCCTTCTCACTCCGTTTGGTCCCCTCCCCGTCCCCTGCCTGAACCAATGGTCGGGCTCCTCGGGAACTCCGCCTTCTCCTCTCCACCAATAGAAACTTACTACTATGTTATGGGGCGGGAGGGGAGGAGAGGTGGGTGAGGGAGAGAGAGAGAGAGAGAGAGAGAACGCGGGGGACAGCGCGATTGAGTGAGAGCCAGCCAAGCAGCGAGACCGTCTGGGGGCCTTCGCCTCCGGCACCTTCGCGAAACGCCGTCGGCGCCCAGCTTCCCTGCCCGGGGAAGAGGCAGGCAAGTGAGGCGGCGGCAGCAGGCGACTTCCGCCCCGCGCCCTTTTTCTTCTTGCTCCCTGCTTTACCTCGGCGCGGTGCGTTGAGTTCGCCGAGGGAGCGAGTCGGGCATCCCTCTGGCGGGCGGGCGGATCGGCTGACTGGACGGCCAAAAGACCGGAGAAGCCGAGGCGCGTCCGTTGGCGTCGGCGCGAGAAGAGACCCGGTCTTCCTCTCTCTCCTGGTAGGGCGGGGCTGCTGCTGGACGGCCCCGGGTGGCGTTCAGGTGCCGTTGGCCTTTTTGCCCGGCCGCCAGGCAGCGGGAGCGGGTGTCCCTCGCTCGGAGGTGCGGAAGGAACGTCGTCGTTGCGCCGCGGGGCGGTATGGTGTGGGGAGGTGATGCAGTGAAGGTGTGGGGCGGAGGTGGCGGAGAGGGAGTGAAGCGCGAGCTGGAGTTGCGGGCTTGGGACTGCCTCGGGAGAGCAGCGTGTTGAGCAGTAACGGTGACTGCGCGCCCGCCTGGCCGCCTCCCGGTCAGAGGATGGAGGGGGGATTATGGAAGACGGTGTGACTCGGTGAGGTGAGCGCGGTGGATGGAGGAGCGCGCGCGCGCGTCTGGCGCTGGGGTGAGGTTGGGAGATTAAAAGGCGAGCTGGCGGGTTAGCTTCCAAGATAGCCTCTTGGTCTTCCTCTTCCATTTCCACCCCTGGTAGTTGGTTTGCGGAGCGACGAGTGGTCTGGATTCAGAGTCGTCCTCCCTCTTTCATAGGTCTCTCGCAGATCTTCATCCTCCTGCACTTTATTTTATTTTATTTTTGTAATGGCACCAAAGACACAAAGGTGACAGTTTTGAGTTTGAAGGGGGAGGAGCCATCTGCAGTTCTGTAAGCGTTTTGGGGAGGGGGGAGAGAGACAAAGCGGATCAGGTACGGGAAATGGCTTGCATGCTGAGGTGAAGTGAGCACCGTTCCTTGGAGCTCTTCTCCCAGTTATTTCTCAATTGACAGTAATGACACCATTCCAAAATAGAAATAATAAAGGCCTACTGATACCTGAGATTATTTGCAAGTATTTCTCTTAATCTTAAAAAGTGAAATTACATGTCTTTAACTGCTATATGTTTTAGTCCTAAATACAGCATGAAACCTTTCTGTTGTGCTCTGTTTCTGTTCTCTGTGTTAAAGAGGGTACTTTGTAGATGAATCATCTTGTAATTTAGCTTGATTTCACCTGTCTAAATTTAAGTTTTTCAGAAGTCTGATAGTCTGAGCACTGTATCATTATACCAGATACAATATTTCGAAAAATTTTTGAAGACAGTCGTTGTTTCAATGAGATAAATATTGAATGTTACATGTATTTTTTTCATTAATGGTAAAAAGGGTGGGTGATTCTTTAAGAATGTGATAGTTATACAAACTTTAACATTCAGATGGTTTGTGGAACTGCAACCAAGTTACATTATGTGATTGTTCTTCTTGATGGACTGCATTTACAGGTATTTTCATTAATTTCATTATTTTAGTTATTGTAATAGAAACCAATCACTTTAAACACATACTAAACTGAAAATTAAAGTGCTCAGATCACTTTTTAAAAAATCCTCTAGTAAAGCTATGACTTTAATGACTTAGCTATGAATTTAAGACAAATTCAGTTGGATGAAATGTTGCATGCATTAGCCATACCAGGTTGATCGTGGCTGATCTCGGAAAACTAGGCAAGATAGCATCTGGTTAGTACTTAGATGGAAAAACACCATAACCTGGGAAGTTTAAAATTCCCAGATAAAATGTGTGACAAACCTTTAGTAATTAAAATACATGGAATGTTCTGTGAAGTCACTAGATTTAAGCTTGTACACACATGCAAATGAGTTATTAGTCCATGACTGGTTATATTAATATAATAGTGAATAGTTAAGGTATTACAGGTCCTTTGCGTTGTCTGTAAAGATGTTATTTTACAGTTCCACTGGAAATAGTTATTTTTCTGGTATATATTCCAGACAAATGTTAATACAGTAGCATAATATGATCTGTGACTTTCACTTCATTATGTGCCTTGAACACATTTCATTCTAAATTGGATTTAAAGGTTATTTGTTTTTAAATAATTTAAAACTTGACTTGAATTCCTGGTTTCAGGAATTATTTTTCTCCCAAAACATTCATTATGTTAAAAATGTTACCCAGTTTGTCTCACTGGCAATGTTATCAGTTGTGCCAGGATTTTGTTTAATGATGTAATCCTTAAACGTAAGAGAATTCCAACTGTAGTCTTTTAATACTACGATTGTAGTAGAGTATCCAGTATTGATTGGGCCTAGCATTTTATAAACCATCTTGTGAGATCTCAAATTTCATTATCAAAATAGGAGAACTGGAATAATCTTAAAGGTATGAGGGATAAGTAAAGATATGTTGCATGATGTCAATAATATAGTCTTTGAGAGAATTTATTTGTTAAATCTACTTTAATACTCTTTTGAAGAAACCAATGGCAAATTCCATAACTGAGGGATTGTATAAAAATGCTTTTTCTTATTAAGATACTAGTGCATACCAAATTCAGAGGCAGTATGAAAAAATCCCACCTCTTCCAGAGCGATTAAAGAATTGTTGCCAAAGAGACAAAAAAATAATATATTGGCACTTGATAGCATTTAATGTTATCAGATAATGAATTTATGTTTAATACTCTGAAATACAATCTCTGTTATCCATGCCCTGGTAACATAACTTGACTATTGCAGCGTGTTTTACTTAGGTAATTGGAGAGCATCTGACAAGTTCAGTTAGTACAAACTGGATTTCTAACTGGAACACAATGCAGTGATCAATCACTACAATATTTACACTTTAGTACTGGTTACAATTACTAACCAGATTTGATTGAATTTGTTTGTTGTAGTATTTGTTCCCTTAGGAACATACTACCAGCTACTTTTAAAAAGCATGTCAAGTTAATATCTTTAATACATCTTTTCACATATGTTGTATTGGTTTTTCATGGTACCATGTTTTTATATGCTGGATTGTAGTTGTGGATTTATTTTAACTTTAGCTGAGTGGTTTGAAGAAAGGAGTATGGATCTCCAGTAGCATTGATTTTCAGCCTCAGGCGCAGTTGTCTTGATGAGTGCCTCTCTCAGTATATAGTCAGAGAGACTGGTATGTTTCAGGCACAAACTGTACTGATATATTGCAGTACAGTAGCTTATGCAACTTGTCTAAGAGTTAACTTGTTAAGTGTTTGATATGATGCTGCCACTGCCTCTATTATCCATATTTTTTTGCTGTATGTATTTCTTATCAAGTCTTTGGAAAGCTGCCTATCTAGAAGAAGCAGTAATGTTAAACCAGCTTTCTAAGCAAAGTTGTGAGAGCTATAGTAATAGAAGAAACAAGCTGGTAACTTATGAGGAAATTATGCAGATAAGAGAGGAAATAAGTTCAGTGTAACATCTCTACATTTATTATTTTGGGGTACTGGTAGTGAAATTTTCAGATGTACATGTATATATCTCTAGAATAAACTTAAAAGGCATCTTTTAATCTTATTGAAGAAAAGAGTTCTGAGCTATGAAGTTTATTTGCTTTTTAAATTTGTTACCTGCTCAGTCAAACTCTGGCTTACAGCATCATCATAAGAGTTTAAACTCTCTTCTGGGATGTAATGAGCACACTTTGAGCATAACTCAAATATCTCCTTGATCATGCAGATGTTACTGATATTCATAATTGTAACTTTTTGTAAATTGTACAAGCATTACAATTGTAAATTTATGTTAGTAAATTGTATTTATGTTAGAAAAGGCTAGTGAATCCCTTGTTTAAACCATGAGCTGTCACCACAAGAAATGGTAGAAGATTTTAAAAACCAGAGTTATAGAAAGTAATTCTTAGGATTTTTTTTAATTAACTACAATAATACTTTGTTATGAAAGGGTCAGACCATTGATACAGCATTTTTATAGTACTAAACCATTTACAGGTCATCCTCGACTTACAATCAATTTAGCAGCTGTTCAAAGTTACAGTGTGCTAAAAAAAGTGACTTACCATCTCATAGCCATGTGATTGTGATTTGAGCACTTGACAATCAGCTTGCCTTTAGGCTGGTTGCAGTATCCCAGGGTCACATGATCCCCATTTGCAACTTCACCAGCAGGCTTCCAACAAACAAAACCAATGGGAAAGCCTGAGGGAAGATCCCAAATCATGGCAGTCTCTATGACTGTAGCAAAAAAAATTGTAAAATTGGCAGTGGTCATGTAATGCTTGTTTAACCACTACACCACTTAACAAAAAAATGTTGACCCAATTGTGATAATAAATTGACTACCTGTAGTCTTTTCAGTGGCCTTAAAAGCTTACACAGTTCAAGGATTGAGGTCTCTGTTTCATAGAATGCCATCTATCTCTGCCAAATTCAGCACTTTTTGTATAATACAAAACAGCAAGTAGACTTGCTGTTGATAATCAGTCTTGTGTTTTCGTATTTTATGCTTGTAGCTTAACTGTCTAAATGTTAGAGGGTTAAGGTTTCAAAACTATATTCGAGGAAATCCTGTGCTGCTTTGAGACCATTTTGGAGTTCTGCAGTTGACGATCAATAATACTGTAACAGACCCAATTTTCCTGAAAAACAACTTGTTCATTACTGCTGATTTTCTTTATTCCTTATTGGTATGGGCAACTTCTGAGTATGTCTCGTATTACACACTTGGTTAAGAAAACGCAGAGTATAAAAACTCAGCTTGCTCTCCTTCTGAACTCTGTGTGTACAGTATCTAGAATCTGATCATACATTAAATATTTTGCCGCCATTCAAGTACAGTGTAGAATCAACTTGGGAAATGCCTCCTTTAGGCAAACAGTGGAAAAATACTGTAGCAATAATGAAGAGCAAACAAATTGGGCTTTGTTTATGAAATGGATTAAAATGGAATATTCATGGCTTGCAGACAATCCAGATATTAGTTATTAGAGTTTGTCTTGTTGAGCAATATGTGTACATTATATTTCGAGATAAACAGCCTATGTAGTAGCATTATATTTATATTGATAATACACCTTTTAAAAAATCTGCTAAGGAGACTATTTCTTGTTTGCTTTTATCTTCACATTCATAGTAAAAATATCAGTGTTTGTAAATCTGCATCTCTTTTCATCCTCTACTGGTTTATGTTTACTCTCTACATTAGCAAATGAACTAATTGTTCATTTGTTGTTAGAAATTAGCAATGTGATAGTCCCTGAAAAGATTGTTGAAAGTTTCAGCATGTACAGTAATAGTGATTTTTGTGAATGCAGAGAATATTCATACAATAAGCTGTCCTATTTTTCAGGAAGCATGAGAGATTGGGTTTTGAAATTTAGATGAATTAGTTGAGAGATCCATTTAACAAGTAGAATATTTGTAATGGAAAGTGATAATCAGATATTCCATTAGGGGCATTTGATAAAAGTGTTGTTAATTAGAAGGTTGGTGGAGAGAAATGTTTATTCAGAATTTAATTTTCTGTGCTCTATTTTTTATTTTCGTACGTTTGAGATTGTATATATTGGGGTGAGGGCTTATATCTGTTCTATATAAAGTATCATGCACAAAATTAATGCTATAAAATATATTATGATATCTTTACTGTCAATATTAAAATTAGAACCACTTTAATCAGAGAATAATCTATAGTGGAACCTTGGATTACGAGTGCCTCGCTGCATGAGATTTTCGCAAGACAAGCAAAAATTTGTAATAAAATTTATTTCGGTTGACGAGCGGCAACTTGCAAGATGAGCACTGTGCGATGAGCTTGCATGGGAAATCTCACAACGGAGCTGACAGTTCTCTTCTCTCACTGTGTAAACAGCATAAATTAAGTGAAAGGCATTCAAGAGAAGGAACTCCCGAGACTCAGACTCCAGATTCTCCTTCCAGGCAATCTCCCTCCCCCTCCTCTCCTCTCTCTTGTCTCTCTCACACCAGCTGGGACTGTTCTCAAAGCGTGCGTGCGCGTGCGCGCACACAAAAACACACAAACCCTCATCGTCCTGCACCATGCAGCCCATCCCCTGCTGCCCATCTCTTCTCCTCTCATAGTACGGAGGCAGGTTAAGACAAGAAACATTTCCAAACCACCCAGGAAAGACCCCCGGAAAGACGTTGCTGAGGGAAAAGGCTATTTTGCCTCAGTGGTGGTGGATCCTCCGATCCAGCAGGCAGCGCCAGATAGCAGCCAGCCTAGCAGCAGATGATGGCCAGAATCTGCCTCAAAGCAGATCCATAAGTGCTGGTTAGTTTGTTCTATTTCTGCTTTATATTGTGTGTTAATAATCATTGTTACTTGTTTCAGATGTTAGGGACAATCATTTCTACATAAAATTCTGGTGAAAATGATTTTTTGTGAATATTTTTGGGGGTGTGGAACAGATCATCCAACTTTCCATTGTTTCCTACGGGAAACCTTGTTTCGATTTAAGAGCATTTCGGACTAAGAGCAATCTTCTGGAACAGATCAGGCTTGCAATCAGAGGTTCCACTGTACTTTAATTTACTAATTTATTCAAATTTAATATAATAATAATACTCTAATTTACTAAACTTAACAGAGTATCTTTCCAAACATTTAGTCAATGTTCTGAGAATAAATCCTGTATAATTTTTTGGAATGAAAAGTTAACATGGCTTCATTAACATGGATTTGTCATCTTCTGAATTCTCTTGAGATGTAGTAATATTGATATATCCTAAGCTCACATACATATTGATCTATCCTAAGCTCACAACAATTAATATGTCACCTATTATCCCAAAGGAACAGCATTAATAGAATAACAGTATTGCAGATAATTTTAAAATTAGAATATACCACTGGTCCTCACTTAAAACCACAATTGTGACTAGAAACTCTGCTACTAAGCAACACAGTCATTATTTATTTATAAAATTTTTATGCCACCCATCTCACTATCGCAAGTGACTCTGGGAAATTTACAATAGTATACAGTGGAACCCTGGATTGTGAGTAATGTGCTTTACAAGTGCTTTACAAGACAAACAACATTTTTTAATAAAATTTAACTTGGTTAATGAGTGATATCTTGCAAGACGAGCATCACGCAATAAGCTCACATAGGAAATCTCACAACTGATTTCTTCTCTCATACGGGCAGCATCTGTGCGAGCATACTTTGCACTATTACTTAATACTTTACACTATTACTTATTCTTACGCTATTATATTTATGTGTATTTATTGTGATCACATGTATGTTCACTTTGCTATATGAATGTATTGGATTATGAGCACTTTTCCAGAACAAATTATGCTCGCAATACAAGGTTCCACTGTAAAAACATTGATATAAAAATGTTAAAAGCATTTAAAATTAAGATGAACAATAAATAAATAAAAGGTTAAAATCTAAGAGCACAGATGGCATGGGGATGGACATCTGTCTCTCACCTGATCAGCCACGTTTTAAGACTCTTTCAACAGGCCAGAACGGTAGAGGTAGATTTCACCTCAAGAGGCAAGACTCCATAAGGTGGGGGTCATGACAGAAAAAACTCTTCTCCTTGACCCTGCTAACCAAAATATCTTGGCTGAGAAGGTTGGAGAAGGCCTCCTTTGCCAGTGCAAGTGGAGCGGGTCAAGACTTGTCTTGGAGCAAGACAGTGTCTTAGATAAGTGAAACCTCACGACTATTCCCTATTACATCAATTCTGCTGTAGTTGTTAACTGACTATAGATAGCATTAAGTGTAATGTTGTTTGACCACAACTTGAGACTTATTGCTGGCTTCCCCATTAACTTTGCTTGTTGGAAGCCAGCTGTGAAGGTCTCAAATGGCGATCAAGTGACTGCAGGTTGCTATGACCTTTGTAAATGAATGGTGGTTGTCAATGCCAGAATCATAATCACATGACTATTGTACATTTAAGGATCACTTGTAAACCTACATTTTCAGTGCTGTTTGAACAGTCACTAAACAGGGCAGTCATTAACCAAGGACTACCTGTAAGACAAATTCTTGCCTATTTTTTAAAATGAACATTAGTATAAAACTAGAAGCATTTGAGGACTACCAGTCCTCAAATTGTTATAAGTTTTCTGAATAGGGAATGGATATGTATTATTCATTTCAAAACTCGCTAGTTTGTGACTTTCTGGTAATATGATACTGTAAACAATTTAAAAATAAATTATGAATATAAAATCAGTAGCTAGAAATTTCTTAACATTTTTAAAAATGTACAGTATAGTACATTTTATATAAGATTGTATAAAATTATTTTATACAAGATTGGTAATTTGAAGAAATCAATAAAGGTTTAAAAGATCAATTAAACTGTTTTGAAATAAACTTATAGATTTCAAGAGAAGTGAATGAAAACTGGTCTATTAATATGCATATGTAGTAGTGAATAGGGCAAACATGTATTTTTTAAAAAAAAATTAATGGGAATGTTAGTATATAAGCTATTTAGAGTTGCTGCCAAGCAAGATAAGTGGCATGTAAGTTAAATAAATAATGAAATGAAATAAGAGTTTATACTTTTGAAAGTAAGGGTAATTTTGTCATTAGCAGAGTTAGGTGGCTGATCAGACAACGTACAGCAACTTAAGTTTGTTTGTTTTTATTATTAGGGATAGTTACTTCTAGAATTCTTTTAGATATTAAAGTAATCCAGTCAGTTTGGAAATAATATGCACCTATTCTTCAGTCCTAAACGCTGAATATATTGAGTGATTATTGTGAGTTTACATAGACACAAGTTTTTTTCAATCTGTTGATCTATACCGATACTTTGAAAATTATGTTACCACTTAGGAACATGCTGAAAAATGTGTATGTTACCTTTGGCAACCTATACAGTTATACTATTCAAATCAATCTAGAAACTTACTGAAAATCTTCAGTAAATAAGTAGCTCCCAACTTAAAAAAAGTCAGAAAGAGAAACCACTAACATAAAGTACAAACCTTTGCTCATCATCTGGCCTTTTGATCAAGTTAAACAGTATGTGTAGGAGCTGATCTCTTTCTTTAGGTTCAGGATGGAGGCAAGCTGTACACAGAATGAGTGGTATCAATTCCTAAAAGAATGTGAGTAGGAAAGAAAGCAAAAGCTATCAAGTAATATTAATAAAATGTTCTTTAACAGAGAAACATTTACAACTCTAAGGAGAAATAAAATTATTTTATTTATTCAATTCACTATCAGTACAATTTATCTGTAGACAAATATCTTATGAACTCAGAAAACATTCACCATAAACATTCTAGTTATAAGTGCTAGCAACCGTACAATCGTGCTGAAAAAATGCTTTAATTCATGTTTCCTTACTGAAATTGAAGAAAAGAAAGTGGTTTAAATTTAAAACCACTGAAGATGATATTGAATATGTTATCATTATGCTGACTTACACACAATAAAATTCATTTTTATTGAAACATTCAGAGACATCATGTGAAGAAAGGCAGTTCTATTAATGTCCACTATATATCCATTATATGCCTGAGATAGTATCATGTCAAAATGAACACCCCTCAGATGGCAATACTTATTTTTTTTAAAAAGACATACACAAAAAATGGTATATTGCCTATTTTATACTGTGCATTAACAGAGAACATCTTTATAATAAAAATAAAACAAATGTTATGCCGATTTACAGAAGTTCAATCTGATATGCAAGGTACTTATATTAGAATTCTGATGTTTTAGCTCGTTCATATGTTTATGCGACTACCCCAAACAGGGGAAATTTCAAAGAAAATGGGTATAATTCAGAAATGTCTGGCTTTCACTAGTCCCTCATTTTTTTCTGTAATGTAATTATCGCTCAGATATACTAACGGCCATTATACTGCAGTTAATGGAAATAAATTTGTCTACACAGAAGCAGATACACTGGGTGGTCTGTTTTATTTATATATAGAGAGAGCTTTTCATATAATCTCTAAATCAGATGGTACAGATTCCCAAAGGCAGCTGTGACTTTTAAAAAACCTCTTTCCTTGACTTTTAAGCCCAAGCTAACCATTTCCAACAGAACCTCCAAATTAGGAAGATTTGAATACCAAGATGAATCGAAAAAAGGTGTTCCTTTAAGTTTTTTCCAATGAAAGATGATGTGAATATAAACAAATTTAAATTACACATATTCTCTTCAATTTGTTAACAAAAGCAAACAAGCAAAGCAAATATAAGACTCAGATTTCAAACACACACAAAAAAAATGAAATATCTCAATTTATTCCAAATCTAGAGTTTGCATGTTTTATTACAATATTTCAGTATGGTCAAACTGAATGCCCAAGTTTCTCCTTCAAAAAAAAGTATTATGAATTCATGCATTCATCTGTTCGTTTTTTCTGCTTTATAGCTTAGAAGCCATATGGGATTTATGTCTAGTATTTAAATTTGGGAATACAAAGTTGTAATCATATACTATAAATTATATGTAGTAATTCCTGATGTTGTCTATGTAATGAGACAAAATAGTAATAGTAGTTAAAAGTCCTAACTTATTTGGAGGATATCAGGTTGCTTATTCTTCAATAGATAATTCTAAGTCATGTTTTTGATTCTGTCATCATCAAAGTATCTATTCTCATGAAAAGTAGGAAGGTACAGTGTTAAAGCACTCAACCTTTATAAGTTTTTACAAATTGCCTGGCTATTTTCTCAGCTGACTAGAGTTGAACTCCATTGCATTGCTTTTTAAGCACAAAAAAATGTAAAATGATTTTAAAAGACAACAATGAAATTTGGAAGACTAGTTACATGAAAGATTTGGAGTCAAGCTTTATTAATAAAAGGAAAGGCTGTAAGACAGAGTTTGAGCTTCTCTATACTTATTGCACTTTATATTACCATGGCATTTTTTGCCCAGTCCAATCCAACTATATAACTAAATCACAACTAATCTTGTATGAAAAAGCAAATATTGCCAAAAATTACATTTTTCCTTACTTCAGAATTTATGTCCTTATCAGCTTCAATATTTTTGTATTTAGGTGGGCCTAACTACTGAAAGAGATCATAACCAAAAGACTGCCCTATTTTAAAAGTCTGAATCAATGTAATAGATTCCTTGGATTAAGTCTAAACAAATGAGTATTTTTATGGAATTTTATTCCAAGGAATGCAATGCAAAGCACTATGGTTATAAAAGTCCTATCAAGAAGCTCTGTGTTACAAAAGAAATCCAAAATGAAACAACTATTAAAAATGGAATAGAAATGATCAAAGAATGGAGAATGTCTTGTAAGAGGAGGAAAAGAGGATTAAGAGTTTTTTGAACAAAACAACTAGCTAACTAAAATAAACACCCTAAATTATTTCCATGTCTCTAGGAAAATATATTATTTTACAAATAAATTATGAGAATATACTGTATATAGAAAGATCTATAAAAGTAATGTAAACATAATTAATCATTTCAAGGACATTTAGTATTTTTGGAAGTCTACTTAAAATAGACTTGAGAATTGAGAAGATTTCACTAGTTTCACAACAGACGAAAATGAAAGTACATCCACAAATTAGATTCCACATATGACATAACAATGTCAGGAAATATCTCTTTTACTAAGCGGAGTCACACTTTGATGAAAAATGGCTGAATAACAATTGCACAAGGAGTATGCAATATTAATCTCACGATATATAGCTGGTGAGAATTTTAGTTTTAACTGACATTTAATTTAGACTCTATTATTGAGTATCTAATGATGTGGGGTGAAGTACAAGCCAAAGCATATGCATACAGAGAGAGAGCGAGAGAGAGCATGTTCAGATATTTTGAAATCTCAGAGAAGCAATACATATGCAACAGTATTAATACTCTTTAAATAGTTTGCTATTATGTTACATTAAATAGATATTTTTTTCTAATTTGTACAGCAATTGGCTAGAATTTGTTTAAAATCATAAATCCTAATTTCCACAACAAGCAGAAAAATGGAGTGAAATTAAATTTTGGATTGTCTTTTTTTAGTCTAAGAATTTAGTTTCATGTAACAGGTACTTCCTTCTTGTCCCACTTAATATTATCATGGCCTTGCATTGCCTGCAAAGAGTCAATGCTAGTAAATTCTCAGTAAAAATACCAACCCGTGCTGTACGTATCATAAATATTACTGACATGCAACTATATATTAGTATAAGCATGAATACATTCCATGCATTCTGACTATACAGAAAAAAATCAGGAGATATTTATTCTATGTTTTATTCAACACAATATAAACAGGGTTTTTTTTTAATGTTTATTAAAAATGCATTGGGAAATCTTATCAAGATGATGGTCCTTTTCAATATTTTATGAAATAGTGTATTGTAATAAAAAAGAAAACAATATTAAATACAAGGTATATTAAAAACAAGGAATTTATAATGGCATGCACTTTTGTGGAATAAAAATTGATTTTTCAAGATGTATGGAGGATTATCTTGAGTGAATTAATATTTATATCTACACACACATGCATGCCCACAATGTGGTCTTTATTTTGATGTTATAGAAGAAGAAGCATGCTAATAAAAAAATGAAGTAGAGAAGAGTCAGATAATAGTAACTGATTTTTAATGACTACTTGCAATAAGTAGTAATCATGACTTGCACTTCCTATATTTCATATTCCTCTAATTAAATATGCCTGTTCCCATCCCCACAATAATAGATGCATATGTATTTCTTCAACAGGTCTATATTCTGAATTTGATGAAGTGGACTGAGGACAATAAAAGTCCTTGTAGTTACTCTTCAAGATCTCTAAATGAATACATACTAACAATTTTAAAAAATTAAAAATTGGAGGGTGGAAGATAGTAGAGATATTTATATAACTAGAATGGATGCCAGTGAATGGAAACTTTTATTGGATTAAAGGGGATTGAAAGAAAAACTCAAGTTACATAGGATTTTTAATCTTTAATTTATACAAAATATTATTATCCTATATTAAAATACCAAAATATTTGTTATAACAAGTTATCCAAGATTTAGCACACAGCATTACTAAAACTGTGTTTGTGTAAAAAATTTAAAGAAGAAAAATCTGGAGTTTTATGTAAGGAGCAAAAATAAAATTTCATAAAATTGCATTTTATGAAAGTATTAAACTACGTGCAATTCTTACTAGTTTTAGAAAGCAGAAAGTTTGGAAAGTATTCTATAGTAAGAGGCATATTCAAAAAGTGATACATATTAAATGGCATGATAATCCCTCAGCAAATCTACGGAAGGCTATTAAATCCTAGCCAGTGTTAGATGTTTATTATATTTTGTGATAAATTAGTAGTTAAACTTCCAATAAACCATTTATTTAAACCATATGGCAATCAAGTAAATTAAGTATATTGTTATTTTCTAGAAATGAGAATGGAGATTTGTTTATTTATTACTGTCCAACATAGTAATAGCTGAAATATTTGTAGAATTATTAATTCTGAGATTCTATTTAGCTTTTATTAAGTGGAATTTTTATGGTCATAAACAGCAAATCTCCAATTTGCAAACTGATTTCAAAATTCCTTAGTCTATTTAGGCATGCAGAATTATGCAGAGATTCCATTTCCTCTTGAACTGAAAATATTACGGGATGAGATCAGTAACATACCAAGGATATCAGTTTATTATCTTTTGCAAGGTTGCTTTGTGCAATCTAGATTGGTTGATATGGGGCAGATACAAGGCTGATGCTTTTACCTTGCAGAAAGCTGGATATTGACTCTGTTGGAATTAGCTGTGTGTCCACATCCATTGGTCATATTCTTTCATGCATATTATAGGACTGGAGCGTTCTCTGCATCGCTGCATCAGTGCTTCTAAACTTCCTTCTATCAATGGGAGTGGAGAAACAATGAGAAACCTTCTTGAATGTCCTAATTCATGTTCCATGTTTAGTCAATGAAAGGGAGAGAAGAGGGAGGACAGAAGCAGGAGGATAAGGAAATTTACTGCGTGGGGAATTAAGGCAGAAGGACCTCAAATACTATAAATGGACTCCCTATACTTGAATATCTAGTTTATTTACTTGATAACTCTTCCAGTAAAAGAGAAACTATAGCTGCCTTAAGTGTGCTGAACTCTTTGGCACACTTACCTGAATTGATTTCCACTGCCTTATTTCTTAGTAAACCAGGAAGAATGTCAAGTTTAATAGGGAGAATACAGATCAAGTCCTTCTGAACTTAAGAATTTGGTTGGAAGTTATTCCTAAAGTTAAAGGTAAATGTTTATTGTGCATACACACTTACTATTTCAACAAAGTTTCTAGAAAAAAATGCACAAAGTGCTAGTTTATTTCCAGAAGAAAAAGAATGAAAAATAATTTGACTGTAAAAACTGTAGCATGTAACCAATTGTCAAGGAAAGAGGCTTCCACTTTTATAAATAAAGTGATTCTTGCCTATGTTGGGAAGTTATACCATTTGTACCAAAATAATGAAATATGCATACATTTTTACACCTTAAAATGAAGGAACTTGCCTATCATGGAATCTTTCATAGACATACTCTGATTGTTTACTTCTATTTTGCCCTACTTTTTGGTTACACATATTATTTAACATTTCTTGCCAAAAGAAGTGGTGAAATCAAAGCCCCAAAGTTCTCAAACTGTGGGTCATGACCCAAAGGTGTTGCATGTTTCTGCAGGGGTGGGGGGACAGTATTTTTCAAACCTAGTCAGGCCTGTCCAGGCTAAGTGGAAGCACTTCAAAGCCTTACCCACAGGACACTTGCAAAATCAGGAGAGCCAACAAAGCCCAGAACACGTTTTGATAATGTTTCTACTTTATTTAAGCAAAGCCTGTGAATTCTGAGAGTTAGTTTAAACTACAGGTCTCACAATATATTAAAATCATCCATCAAACATTGCATCATTGTAATTGGCATATAGTCTTCTGCATAATGACTTCCAGCATGCTATGTATGTAAGTATATATGAATACACACACACGTACCTATCCATCCACTGTTTTTTGAATGTTTGAAGAATTATATGCACTAATGACATTCAATGTACTGATCCACTATTTTAAAATTTTGGCATTTCAAAATGGAAAACTTTATTAAGTAATACAGTGGTGCCTCACAGGACGAGAAACTCGCAGGGCGAGAAACTCGCAGGATGAGCAAAAAATTTCATCAAAAAATATTCTGCTAGACGAGCCGCGACTCACGAGACAAGGAAACTTCGTGCCAAACCTTGCGCGTCATCAGT
>JANHZU010001486.1:60283-70949 GCA_032468055.1 Acrochordus granulatus | reverse complement strand
AGGTAGGCCTTAACAGTGGCTCTAATTTGTGTTCAATCAGATTTTTCCTCAGATATCCACCAGTGGTGCTCCAGGCATCTCTATCCTTTTCAGCACCTTCAACTCTTCTATGAACCATGGAAAGTGCTGAGTGCGATGAATAGAGACAGGCCACATAGGTATGATCATATCCAGAGCCTCGGCCACCTTTTGGTTCCAGGACATAACCAGGGTTTCGGCAGAACCATGCAGCAGTATCCCCGGAACATCTCCCAGCTCCCTCTGAAACCTATCCAGTTCCATCAGTTGCCAAGGGCAAATAGGTCCTATCTCCCTGGCATAAGAGAATCTCAATGACACCAGGGTGTGATCTGATCATGACCAGGAGGACATTGAAAGTTCCCCCTGAAGAACATGTTGCCATTGCTCTGACAAGAGTATGGCCACTGTCTCGAGTAGGCTTTGAAATAATCTGGGATAGGCCCATGGCTGCCATGAAAGCCAGGAAGTCCTGAGCTAATCCTGAGGAGACACCCAGGGATGGCAAATTGAAATCCCCCAGGACCATCAGCCTGGGGAAGTCCACCACCAACCCATAGATGGCCTCGACCAGCTCAGGCAGGGAGGATGCTATGCAGCAGGGAGGCTGGTACAGTAGCAACAATCCCAACTGATCCCAAGAATCGAGCTTCAAGAACAGGGTCTCACAACTGGACACTTATGGAGCAACGCCCCTGGAGGCAAAGAGAGACTCTCAAATAACCACTGCCACCCCAGTTCCCCTAGTAATAGTGAAAGCTATTAGACTGAAACACAGAGAAAGAATGCTTTTATCAATTTAATTCAATACCATATTCATTTAAAAGTATAATGATCTGAAATGAATACACTAGTTTAGGTATAGCAAATTTCTTGTCTTCTGAAAGCAAATCTTGAATTTTCTAAAACGTTCATAAACTACATACCTTTCAAGTCTTTGTATTTGTTCCTGGAGGGACCATTTTTCTGTGCTTAATGCATTAATTTGATCTTCCAATTTCTGCACCAATACACATTGCTAAATGAAAAGAGTATGACAGAAAAAATGTAACTGTATTTATCAAAATACTGTATTTTGATACTATGCTTTAATTCTGTAAGATTGAATTATACCTCTATTGATTCTGATGTTCCAAATACAGGAATGTTTTCCAGGATAGGAGTAGTTGCCTCTAGTTCATCCTCTTCTGGGCCAACTGCTACATCTACAATATCTTTTGCAATAAGTTGGTGATTTCCAAAATCACGGTAGAGTTGTAGCAAGTCTGGAGGCTTTGGAATGTTAAGTCCTACATCATCCCACAGTTCAAAATCCTTTATATATGCAAAATTAAAATAGTTACAAGGTGCTTTCAATACTTAATTTCTACAAATAAGCTTGTAAATTATCACATATTAACTGATAAAATGCAACTTCCATGAAGAGAACTTTAGTTACTGGACAGTAACAATAATAAAAATAAATTTTACATTTCTACTACTTGTTCATGTACTGATGAAGAAATCAGTTTTAGCTTCAAAAATATAGTACAATTAAATAAAATCCTAATTTCTTAACATTTAAGTGACCACTACTGACATTTTTATTTAGTGTATGAAGACTTCACTTATCATAAATTGAAAAAATAATTATCTTAGTGTGATCTTTGATGTAACCAAATGGTTACATCATTCATGAGGTACAACAACAGTTTCTACCCACAAGCACTACCAGAAGATGTTTGATATTTATTTAGCAAATTTATATGCCATAAAGGTACTATTTCAACTTACCTGATCATCATTCTCATCTGAAAAAGTTATTGAAGTAAGCTTATATCCATTCTTTAACAAAAATTCATTGACTAAGAAGTTTAGAGCTCTTTTTTCAAGTGGTTTGATTGGTTCCTAGGACAAATAGAGACATATAATAATGAAATCTTTCATTAAAATATTTTATTATGATTGGCAGATACTAAACAGGTCAATTATTCATTTCATAGCAAAATCTACAAGCCTGAACTATGCACCTAAGCATGATATTTGGATAGAGACAGGAATGCTGTGAACGTAACAGTGTTCTACAGTAAAAGAGATGCAGCACTCTGGATCACTCACCTGAATTTCAGGACTTGATTTGTAATTTCTCCGTTCCTGCAAAGGAACTTCATTTTCTGCAAACAGCAATACATAAAAAACTATTATTCTCCAGGCTGTCATTCATCACTTGTTTCTATTTTATCAAAATACAAAAAACTGAGGAAAAGATTTATGTACACCACCTGCAGCCTGAGTCAGGTTGGCTCGGAGGGCCTGAATGGTCTCTTTTGCTTTCCGTAGTTCAAACTCCAGGACTGGACAAGGATTTGGATTAAACATACACAGGCATCCAATCAAGAATAGGGAAACAAAAATGAAATATAAAAAAGCAGGATGGGTGTGAAAATAAAATACAATTTCTATTAAAGACAAAGCATGCAATCTTTATGAACTCATGAACACATGCAGCAGAGTTAGACTGCAGCAAACTGGTGAAAATTTTCCATGATTCAACTTTAGTTGAAAATCTAAGCTGTCTGACAAGGAACGTGACAGGTTTTAAGAAATAAAATACTCTACCACTTTTGGAAAATCTTGAAAATTTTGCATCAGAAAGTATTATTATATATTAATATTTTGAAGTTTTACAATAATCAATTGGAAATATGAGGCTGTCTTGTTTAGAGAGTAAGGAGAATGTGATTAAAACTATAGCTTTATAAAAAGCATTGAATAATCTGTAATTATAAAAATGCAAGAATCCACGTTAATGCCACTTTACAAAGAATGCTTTAAATCCCACTTTGCAATACATGTGATATGACATGCCAATTGCTTAGAGCAGCTGATCGTGTCAACTGGGTTCTTAAACATCTGCAAAATTTAAAAAACATATATTTATTCTCATAAAGAAGCCACTGATTTCATGATTTAGGTTACATAAGATAATTTTATGAATTGCTTTCTCTCACAAAGTGATTCATAAAAGACTATGCAATTTTTCAAATATTTCTTATATTGACTGCAGTTAAGGCATTAAGGTACACTGACAGGCAATTACAAACTAGCTTCTTTACATGGATTCCTCTACCATTAAAAATATTTTTAGAACTTTTTTTAACAAATGTTCCATTTACTGGTAAATATTGATGATCGATAGGACTGTATGGAAAAAATATTCACACAGTTTGCATTTTTCTTCTTCAAAACAGAAGGCATAATTAGAGTACACACAACTACTCATGGGAATAACCTGTTTGATGCACAGAATTTTAACGCAGAAATACAAAAGCACAACTAAGGATCTGATGGAAAAGTATGAAAAAACTGTAATAGTCAGCAGTGCTGATCTGCAAATTTCTGTGCAACAAAGTCTAAAAGCAATGTTGATTTTTTTTGTACATAAAAAATGTAGAGATTGCCAGTGTTTTCAACATCTGGGTAAACTTAGCTTTTGAAAGTTTAATTTAAAAATAATTTATGGTGGATAAAATTTCTTCTTTAACAATATAGAAAATACATGGTCACAGAACAATTGCAGATCAGAAATGCCCTGCAACAGGATGAAAAAATGTTGTTTTTTAAGGAAAATAGCAAAAACACAAATTGTAGAGAAGCATAGGAATTCCAATAAGGAAATTGAAGTTCAGCAGTGAAACAAATCATTGAGAGCACAGAAAGCCAGAAAACCCATTTCACATAAATCTATGCCAGATGGCAAAGTAGTTCCATTACCTAATTATGACACTTTGTAACACATGAAGCAGACTATAAATAAATATGCCTATTTGTTTTGTTAAAACAGTTTACTCTGCTGCATGGTTTCTCTTCAGACATCTTAATATTTTGAAACAGCTAGTTAATTCAATAGTATATCCCAATGACTCATGCTGTAACAAAATACACTGTTGATCCAGAATAAAATATTTACATTTGACCCAAATTAAATCAGAAAAACAGAATTCAACTTAATATGGAACTAAAGAAATACTTAATTCACTTTTCTGATATTCACTTTTGGAAAATGATATAATGAAGCATATCCCAAAATGTTTATTTAGTAATAAATGTTTAGACTGGGATACAGGTGGCCTTTTATGTAACTGAACTATAATTTACTATCCTAGATCTTGCCCTTTCCCCAGTTCCCTCTTTTGTAGACTGTGCTATATTTCATATTTGTTACAGAGGCTTTCATTGTACATAAATATGCAAGAAATTTTCACTTGTTATTTATTTCCAGAAATTACAAAATTAAACTGCATTTACTAAAACAGAGTAACATAGCTACCTATCCAGAATTCAAACAAGAATTACATTTTCAGAGGTGTTACCTCTGTCTACAGTAGTATATGCAGCAGCTATAGATACATATTGCAGCGGTTCACTAGCTTTGGAAATAACTACATAATCAACACATATTTTATTATGCAAATTTAAGAAATGTTTAAGTCAAATATTTATGTCAAATGTTGCATTTAAAAATTGTTGCAGTTTTCAAAGATATTTCCAAAAATAAATTACTAAAGGCTTCAAGATAGTTAATCTGCAATGGTTACATTCAAACATCACATTAACAAAAGGATATCCAAATGTCTGAGGATGATAGAATTTTGAGAGTGCTAAAAATGGTATCATATCATGTATGGATCTACTGGAAGGGAACAGAAAAAGAAAAGATAAATCCAAAAAGGGAAGTGGATGAAAAAAACAGACAACAAAAGAAAAAGAGAGGAAAAGGAAGAAATAAAGACCCATCTATGTATGCAAACCCTGAGAGGAAGAAACAAAAAGCTAGCAAAAGAAAAAAATAACAAAGATACATTGTTTTGCCTTCCCTAAAGTTAAGTTATCCACCCATAGGCTGATTTTTTTTTGCTATTAACTGCTCATGTTAGCCAGAGTGAAACTGATGGGAAACAATGAAGTTCTTTCAATTCTTCCTTTTGTTAAAACATTTTCCAGGCAGTGTCAACATCCTGAGTAGCAATCTCAACCTAAAAATTACTGTTTTAATTTGTTAAATGATGTTCTTTTCATTTCTAGTTATTAGGCCTGTGCAATTTCTTTGAAAAAGAGGCTTCAGAATGGATAGGACATTGTATAGAGAATATTTTTACAAATAGTTAAAGCAGCCATGTCTTTTTCCTGGCTTATGCATCTGCTCTGGAAAGTGCTTTTAGCTGTCTTGGTCTTTACAACTTCTGGGTGTAAAGGAAGGTAGGAGATTTGCATGAATGGGGTGTTCCATCTTGTTTATAAGCCCTAATATATTATAGCACCAAATTTATTTCCCTATCATTCCAAATCTGGTTAATCAATACTAAAATGTAAGAAACTAACTTATTCATAATCAGCTCTAACTGTTGATTAGAGTTGCTGATTTTTGTACTAAAGAAGTGATTTTAAAATATTTTCCAGTTTTCTTAATCTTACCAGAGTGAATTTAATTTATAATTCAGAAAATATAGTTCAGTGCATTTTCATGGTGCTCTCCCAATAGCTTAAGAAACCATTTGCATTAAAATAAAGAAACTGAAAAGTTTTATTATTTAAAAGAACTTAAGCTTTACAAGAGCACTTGTACTTCTACTAGTCTGTGACAATTACAGTGAACGGAAATCTATAAAAGAAATTTTTTACAATGAACTCTATTTTAATGTGAAAAAACAATGAGATCTTAATGTAATTTCAAATAATCACTCAGTAATTTGTTTCTAGACAATACTCTATAAATTACACTTATGACATATTAGAAATGTGTGATTTACAAACATTGATATAAAAAAATTCACCAAAGAGCATGATTTGTATAAAGCTTACTTGTCATCTTATCTGAAATTTTACTCACCAGCCACTCGTTCATCAGTCTCCCTGTTTCCATCATCTGAATATCTTGCAAAATCCAAGGAATCAAGAGTGCTAATGCTTCCAGCTCGATCTAAAGAACAAAATTAAGAGAAATATATTTTAAAAGGATAAAACTGCACGCAAAGGACAGTTTTCATGAAAAATGTATATCACATTTTCCACAACCTACAATAGATTTCATTCCAAAACGATTGGCAAAAGATTAAGCTTTATAACTTACTTCACTAGAACCGTGCCCACTTTTAAAGCTATACTTTACATTTCATGGCTATCAACTTCTTTCTCAGCCCAATTTACCTCATAGATTATTGTTGTGGGAAAATACAAGGAGGAAGGATGTATGTTTGCCACTTTGAATAAGTTCCTTTAGAGACAACTTTTTGAATGCATACAGTGTAGTCACAAATCTACAGTAATGAAAGAACATGAATATTTTGGTATGAACTTTTCTCTAATCCTGAAGCAGTATGATGTACATTGTAATAGGAGCTTCACTGAGGTTCGATTAATAGATTCTGGTGAACCAACCTCCTCCTAGTACAGTGTACTTGTGTTACATCTTTATGGAACACACTGAGCCAACTTTCACTGTTTTTGCTGAAAAAGGTAACGGACCCCTAGTACAATTAGGGCTTTGGTACCATAGTTTACAAACCACCATGGTTAGATTCACAATGCCAAAAATGAAGAGAGCTTGTTATAGATAAACATGACTTTAACTTCCTTGTTTGCCAAGTAAGTAGATCCAAGAGTGGTTGAGTTCTGCTTTCCCTCATAATGTGGCATAAAGTTTATTTTTTAAAGAAAGTAATGCTATTTATACATCAACTATCTGGTCAAAGTTTAAATGCTTTAAGAATTGAACTTTTAAAAATGCTTATATGCTCTTTTTTGTTTCTATTCTTTTTTTCTATTTATTTATCTATTTCTGGATACTAAGGCAATAAAAACAAGGGACAATTTTTTTTTCAAATTCCACTAACGTATAACTTAGATTAGAAATACTACCTTGATTGCAATTCATTCAATGCTTATTACAGCTGATTAAAAATCCATGATGGTATACTTCATCAACTTTTACCTCTTTTAGTATTTCTGATTTTGTGTTAGGTAGTACTCTTGGAAAAATAGTCACCTGCATGTGCACAGGTTCTCCAGATACATTATTTTTCATACCCAGATGCTTGGAAAAATTGAAAACAATCAAAACAGTGTCTGACAGAAGACATCTGATCTCAAATACAAACTCATTTCCAAATTCTAAAGGTCTAGGCTATATTTCAAGCTTTCTTAGCATCTTCTAATGCATGGAATTGTTTCCATGTTTAAAGGTTATTGTTCACTCTTTATAAAATATTTAATCACATGCTTGCCCAAATTATGCCTGTATAACTTATATATATATAAGTTATTGAGATACAGGCACAAAAGTATATATATATATAATATATACTCACCATATATATTATATATATATATAACTTCAACTTTTTGAGTTTCTTTTATTTTGCTCACTTATATAGATATGTATGCAGCCTATATCACAAAGGTTGTTTAACATGTGTTTTTTAATAAATGGTCACATATGACAATTAGAAACATTTCCAGTATTATTTTTGTTAAATATTGGTATGATAATGCCTACATTCACAAACATATCACTTCGAAAGTGACAGCCACCATTCTAATTTAGCCCAGTTAGTATTGACAGGTAGATACCAGTGTCCTTGGAGCAAAGAAATAACAGCTGGCTTAGTTTCTTGTGGACTCACATCCCACCCCAACCTGATTTGTATCTCTGCTTGGCCTGGATGAAGCCAGGAAAGCATAAGCAGAAAACTTTTGACTTCCATATACTGCAGGCAAAGAGACAGAATTAAAATTTCATTTTTCTGCTATAATAAACACTTGCATTTTCTCTTTACCATTCCTAAGTACTTTTATTAATCTACTTTCCCATCATATCAGAGGGATTTCACACTGGTAGGCTTGGATGTGTTTCTAATCGTGAGAAAATTGAAAAGCATTCCTTATCAATACCATCTATGTATCTGTTCAGATTCTTAAATCAAGAATACTTCTGAGATGCCTTATTTTATCTATGGAAGGTTGAGCTAATTTCCCCTCTTGTCAGAAACCACCCACATCAATCTCACAATGCAACTGTGCACTACTTTCCCTTGAAGTGGGAGCTCCAAGAAGTTCCCAGAATGATGGCCAAATTTTGTGCCATTGCATTAAGAGTCAGAAGTTATTGGATCTGACTATAGGTATATTTAGTTTCAGGTACAAATAGTATTTTACTGGATATTTGTACTTATTCTTAATCTTTTGTCTTTTTTGGTCAATGACCATATATTGACATAATAAATATCTTAATACATTTAAAAATTTGAAAACCTATTAAGATTTTTTATAGTAGAACCACCATACAATCTCATATTTCAATTTATTTAACAACTTAGTAAGATTACACCTTTCTTGTTATGGTGTGATATTACCTTGATCTTTTTGACCAGTTCTTTCCTGATAGAATTCTGCTATGAGGAAATAGGTTTCTCTTCTGAGCAGCTGAGTGGAGGAATATCAGTGTTACAGTTCAGTCAGCAGCAAAAGCTCAGCAAAAGCTCAGCCAGAGTTCAGGGCACCAAAATTCACCTTGATAGAAGAGTGAAGGTAAAAGTGAGGAGGAAGGGGGAAATGGGGGAGACCCACCATCATCAAACTCACACAGCATTCAGAAGGCTATTGGGGCTATCAGGAGCACCACACCTCATGCCCATTACCATCCGTCATTTTAGATCTTATTCTTCTCTTTCTTTAAAAAAGCATTTGACTCTGTCAATAGAGAATCATTTTGGAACATACTACAAATATATGGTATTCCTAAGAGACATGCTAACATCTTCAGAAGCCTTTACAACAACACTAGGTGCAGTGTAAAAACTGAAAATGGCAGAACTGACTTTTTATTATTAATACCGGTGTCAGGAAAAGTTGTTTCCTAGCCCCCCTTTTATTTTTGATTGTCACAGACTATACCATGGAAAAGGCAATGAATAAATTGGACTTCGGCATTCCATGGAATAAACAAGGCTTCACCAATGGCATTGCTTTACTTGCAGATACTAAGACACAGCTGAAAGATATGACACTGGCACTTGAAAGTAGAGGCAAGTAAAGTGGGTTTAAAAATTAGTGAAGACAAGACAAGCTGATGCAAGTTGGTAATGTTCAAGACAACACTCTGATAACAATAGGAGGGCAGGCCTTAAAATTTGTGGAACAATTCAACTATCTTGGCAGCATCATGGATACAGATGGGGGAACAGAAGCAGACTTGAAATGCTGAATATCCAAAGCAACTGCTGTCTTCCACCAAGTGCATTCAGCGGGGACCATGTCCACCATGAACACAGCAACCAAGATAAGATTTAATGCTATTGTCATACTGATTGCCATCTACGCCAGTGAGACCTGAAAATTTACAACAAGAATTACCCGTAAGATCAATATCTTCCAACAATGTTGTCTCAGAAAGATTCTTTGTATCTCATATTGGGATGATGTCACAAATGTGGAAATTCTACAAAGAAATAATTCCTGAAGACTCTGTGAGATAGTGACAGAATGAAGAATGTGCTTTGCTGGACATGTGCTCTGTATGAGTGAATGCCCAGCAAAAACTGCAATCAATTGAATACCACTAGATGATTGGAGAAAAAGAGGAAAGCCAAAGAAAAAAGATCACCCTTAAATGGAAGGATGTGGAGACTGTAGCTGTGGACTGAGACTATGGAGAAAACTTGTAGGCCAATGTTTTTGGCACAAGATGTGATGATTCTAAGAATTACAGTATATTGTACTTTGAACTGTTTTTCCCCAAATACAGGCATTAAAATGTCAATGTGTGAGACAGTTTCATTGCACTTTCTATTAATCTTTTAAACTTAATTGATAAACTATATGCACAAATGCCAATATCAATTCCTCCATCTACAAGAAACATCCTACAACTGAAATTTCAGACCTGTATCTCCCCAAGCTTAGCAAGCTACAAGGAAGAAACCACCCACCTTCATCACTAAAGGAAAAAAAAAGTGAGAGTTTGAGGGTCAGCCAAAAGAGCCAAAGAGTGACATCTTTGGAAGAGGCTAATTTCTACAATTTCTAATGGACTAGTAAAATAAAAAGATGGATTTAATGGGAGAACCCAGACCAATTCCATTAAGAATTCAGGGCTGCATGCAGAAACATCTCTTAGAAGAAGTCACAAAACTGAACTGTCATATCATTGGTTTGAGCAAAAAAAGAGCATTAATCCAAACATAGAACAAATGGAATAATAATAAAAATAATTTAAAAAATTCTCCCTTAGCCATGAAAGCCAGCTGGATGACCTTGGGCCAATCACTTTTTCTCAGCCCAACTCATCTCACAGAGCTGCAGTTGTGGGGTAAATAGCAGGAGGAAGTTACATTAAATATGTTTGCAACCTTGAGTTGTTTCTAAAATAATAAAGGTGGGATATAAATAAATAGTGATTAAATACACATAGCCACAGGCAAAAAACATACTACATTGGTAAAACTGGCTTCATTGTTGCCAACCAACTTGTACAAAACATACAGTCACTACAAATTGTTTGCAAATGTCTCATGACCCTAAAATTAAAGATAAAAGGCAGAAATGACCAGCTATTCATCATCCCATGTTATGCTCCATTCAGCAGTTTGGACAAAAATTAAACCAAATGCTT
>JANHZU010001486.1:0-16519 GCA_032468055.1 Acrochordus granulatus | reverse complement strand
CAGTATTCAAGTAACAATAATACTTCTGTTTTCAGGCACCTAACAGGATTTTACAATATGTGTTTCCAGCTGTTGGAGTTTTAATAGCAATTTTTCTCCTCATTCAAAGTTTGCCTTGGACTTACTACATATATTGCCTATTACCAGTCCCTGTATGGTATGCAGTTTTAAAAGAGTAAGGTTTTAAAAATAAATTAATATCTATGTGTCTCTCTATTTCTGTCTCTATATGCTCCTCAGTTTGTGGCCATTTGGGTTTTTTCATTTCAATTAGTAATTTTTCTTTCACATTCAGTCTGTGTTCCTTTTCAAAATGCAAGGTTAATCTGTGAAATGATAAATGCTGTTAGATCACAGAAAAGTTTCTGAGTGAATTTTAAAAAATTGCATATTGATAATGGATTCAGATGGACTTTTACTAGCAAGAGAATGAGAGAAAGAGAATAGTTGACATCTGAAGTAACAAGACTTCCTATATTAGTAGATAAATTACATCTGATTTTTAAGTCTCACTTTTGTCTTTTAAACGTTAGAGGTGCTAATTAACATTACTTATTTTGGCTCAGAATGTGCAGAAAACCAAGAGTCATTGTACCTTATGAAAGTTAGTAATATAATTTTGTTTACTGGAGGTTTTTTCATGATTTATTTTAGGAGATAATGTATTCTGTTAAAAGCAGCCTTATTATGTTTCTATTTTATGAAATTTACTGTTGCGAATGCTGATGGAATAGATGGTTTGTTTCTAAACTGGGCATTGTGGTTCCCTGGAATTCACAGGGGCACTGCAGGATATTTTACTAGGAAATGGAACTATTAATGAGTTCACAGTGGTATTCTTGGGTGGCATAGTACAAGGCTTGAGAACCAGTAGAAGCACTCTGAAAAAAATATTGAGACACTAGTGGGCACCATGTATCTGAAAAGTTTGGGAAGCTCTGGACTAGATAAAGCCTGCCACAAAATTTAAATTGAACTACTTTGGAGAAATTTGTTCATTTTTAGTTCAGTCTTTTCCAACCTCGTAACCCTAGTTATGCCTCCCTCAATTGAGAAAAATTACTTTGCTTTCATTTCTGATTTTTATGTACCTTTTGGTCATATAAGAAACAGTATTGATTTAGTATAATGTTTTTCTGTAGATACCCTGTTATCCATGTATTGATCAGATTTCTCTTGACTGTTCAACGGACTCAGTTTTCTGGATTCTTACTAATATATGCCATTGGGATTGAAATACTAGTAAGTAGTTCACAGTTAGTAGCTTTTAATATTATCTGTATACAATTTTTAAAGGTGTGGATTATTAAAATAAAATACAATGAAAGAACAAAAGAAATAGAAAATATTTTTTTAAAATTAAAAATGATAATGAAATCTAAGAAGAATATCAATTCATTACTCTATTTTTTTTCTCTGTTTGTATATGTGTGTGAATAGGTTTTCTCCTTCTTCTATCGCTCCACTCTCACCTTTGGCCTGATTGCCTTTTCTGTGTGGCCTGTGGTTATTCGACTATGGATCCAAACAAAGGTATTTTCTGCATAGGGAGATTCTGATTGATTTTGTAGAAGGATTGTGGTCATTGCCCCACAGAAATACACACATCTATTTAAAAATCATGAGCACTTTATTTAAATTAACAAAGCAGTCCTCAACTTACTGTCACTATTGGAACCATAACTACTGTCACTAAACAATGCGGTCATTAAATGACTTGCATCTGATTTTACAATATTTTTTGCCATAGTTGTTAAGTGAGTCCAGCTTCTCCAAATTGAGTTTACTTGTTAGAAGCCCCCTGCAAAGGTTTCTAATAACGATCACGTGAACCTGGGGTGCTGCATCTGTTGTAAATATAGGCCAGTTGTCAAATGCCCAAATATTGATCATGTGACCACAGGGATGCTGCAGTTGTCATAAGTGCAAGGACCGGTTGTAAGTCATTTCTTTCAGTGTCATTGTAAGTTTGAACATAATTGTTAAACGAATGGTGGTAAGTTGGAGACCACCTGTATTATCATTCTAAGTTATTTGAAGGAAATGTAAAAAGTTCCTTGGGTCAGCAAAGGCTCAACTCCTAGTGGCTGTGTTAATTTTCTTAGGAACAGGCAGAAGTGCCACCTTCTCAAAAATTTGTTTTAACTTCTAAGTTTAAAGTACTTTCAGGTTTCAAGGACTAATATAATCTGATACTGAAAATATTCTGAAATAATTGTGCATATTAGATCAATCGGGGTTTAGCATATTTTTGTAGATAGTTCTATTTTTTAATTTCATTTAGCTATATCACTCAGCTATTAATGGAAACTTATTACATTCTAACTGTCTTATAGTAAGGATAAGATTTATTCACTCTTGTTATCTATATTGTGAATACTCTGCTAACACTTTATACTATACTATCCTGGTGCGATTTGTCAAGCAGTATTGAAATAGACATTGTATATAACCTGAAACAAAAAATGCAATTTTTCCATTAAGCTTCCTAGATTAAATTTGAAATGTAGCCTAAACCAGAAGTTTACCTTCACTGCCTACATATCTGAATTGTGAAATCATACGATTTCCAGTAAAAAGTTAGCCTTTTTAGATATACATGTTTACGTTCTTATATTTAGTTCTATTTGTATGTGTAACTTATTTATTTTTTGTCATAGGCAACAGTGTTAATTTGGATTCTTTCATGTTTGCTTCTGGCAATCTTCCCCTTGATGCCTGTGGTAGGAAGAGAATCAAATATCTCTTTAGTGTAAGTATGTATCAGTTTTCTTCATATTACTACTTTCATTTAATCATGTTCTAATTTCATCTAATTCTTCCCTAGAAGGGAAAAATGTTATTGGAACTCAAATAATGTATTGCTGAAACTCAGAATTAAATAATTATGGGGGTGGAAAGAAAGCTAATTATTGAATTTAAATTTTGGAAGTTCTCAGATGAAAATTGCATTATCAGAATGCTACATACTCTCTTCTCCAAAGAAGGACATCCTGGTTTGCAAACTTATTCTTTCTGGAATAAAAATTCTACCCATTCTTATTTTTTTTTCAGACTGGACATTTTTATATTTTAATTGTTTCTTCTTCTACAAAGTTACAGTATAGACCTTTTACCTCATTTTTTGAGTTCCCTTTAATCAGTAAAAGAAAGATAAAAATATTAGAACAAAAATGGATCTAGAAGTTCACACACTAGGAATTCTTCTGTTACATTCTCAGAAGAGATGAAAAGAAGCGTTAAGTCTCCAGTCACATGCTGAATCCATGCATCATACTGATCTACAAAGCATTTATTATATTCTCTTTTGGCAAGACACTGTAGTAGGGTCAGATGGAAATTGAGGAGAAAGAAAAAGAAACAACAAGGCTGAAGCAGCAGGAAAAAACTGATATTCTCAAAAGAAAAGGGTGTACTATACTATAAAATAGATGCAGGAAACTTAAAACCCCAAATACCATGGAATTCTTTTTAGTGATGTTCTTTTATGGATCTTAGTGACAAATTCTTTAAAGAGCAGCAAGATTCATTCTAAAGTAAATCCAACTGTCTTAAAGTTTTCTCTAGAGTCAGTGGTTTAGAAAAGTGTTGGTTCATGTATTAAGCGGCATCAGCACTATATTCAGAAAGAAATGCACATCAGCAAAAATATTGTGTAATGTCCTATGGAATGTATCAGGCCTAGGAATTGTGGAATTTATGCTGCAGTTGTTCTTTGTCTAGCAAAGGTGCATTATTCCATGTATGTAAAAGCAGAGCCACTGTCTTATCCCAAATAACTGGCACTTTTTTTTTTTGTTACATTTGTACTCCAACCACTTCATCTACTCTGGTTCACAGTTCACACAAAGTCATAAATCATGGTTTGCAAACATAGTGGTTTGGAGTCATTTGTTGCATTAAATCATAATTAAACATACTATATTATGGCTTAATATGATGTGTGAACCAGATTGCTGTGGCTTATTTGAACTGTGGTTAGAAGCAATCATTGTTCAGAGCAATGATAATTCAACTGTAACTATGTGTGAAAGGTACCTATATTATAGCTTGAAAGGATATATCTGATTTTTATCTTTTCATACAAGATTGGCTTTGGCTTTCATTAATTCATCAATCCACTGAAAAGATGTTAAGGAATCATATGCATATGACAGTCTCTTACCTGAAAGTGGGACAAATTCAGTCTTTACACCAAAAATAATTAACTGATTGTTTAAAGACAGTTATTGGCAATAAACAAAATGCCATTTTGAAATATTGGTGTATTTATTGTTTATTAAATTAATATGGCCACCCAGTTCCCATATAGCTGACTCCAAGTATTCCAGAAAATATTGAATTCTGATAGGAAGGAAGGTTTCCCTGAATATACTCCTCACTCTGAATCTTCTTTTTGAATCCCTGGAGCTTAGATTAATGCCTTATTCATATTGCATAGTTGCAATTTTGTGGTTAATTTAATTTTCATGAAATTCTTAAATACTTTCGAAAAGCATTCACACATAGTTTATCTTTTACAGAACAGCAGCTGGCTTGCTAATGTTATTGATAGCTTTGTCCTACTTAGTGACATTTTTTTGGAAGAGCAAAAATAAATATTTGTATCATAAAGATCTCAAAATATATCTATTTCAGGTAGGTAAGTTCCATACATATGCATTGTTGAAAAATATAATTTCTGTTGCTTTGAAAAATCAGTTTTATGTATTTTTGGGTCAATATCAATTTTAACCAACTGCCTTTTTATTATTTATTTTTATTTATTTATTTTGTATCCCACCTTTATTATTTTATAAACAACTGAAGGTTTTGAACATACTCAACACACCTTCCTCTCTGTTTTCCCCACAATAACAACCCTGTAAAGTAAGTTGGGCTGAGAGAGTGACTGGCCCAATGTCACCCAGGTGGCTTTAACGGCTAAGATAGGACCAGAACTTACAACCTCCTGGTTTCTAGTCTTTTCAATTGTTTGTTATTTTTAATAAAGAAAAATTTACTTACTAACTATTCCACCAACTCCAAAGAACAAACTGGGTCCTACCTATACTTTTCTGTATATTTTGAAGACTTGGAATGCTTCATAGGTATTATTGTTCGGTGCAAGTGGAAAACCCTTCACCGTAATGTGGTACTACAATCTTTAATACAGCATCTTAGAAATTTCCAGAAGATTTTCCAACCTGATTTATTAATGGCTTCATTAAGATGGAAACTCTTAGAATATTCTGAAGTTTTCTCCAGTGTCTGCCACCTGATCCTAATATCTTTGATCAGCTACCAGTGGATTACCTCCTGTATCTTGATTGCTCATGTTTAATATTCTTTCCATTACTCTCCCAGCCTCCCACAGTTTCTCACACTGAACTTCTACAGTTCATGCGTTCACCATAGAACCACATTTGAAACAGGTTGGATTGGATGCTTAAGAGAAATTATGTTGACCAGTTTAACAAACTTACTGTTCAAGATACCAAGCAAAATATCAACAAAATCAATGAAACTAGCCCTCAGCTTCTCATGGCTCTCATCCAGAAACAGCTCCATCATCTATTCATGCAGATACCCTCATGTAAAATTGCTGAGGTTGTGGTCTTCACTCACGTCACCTCCAAAATGGTTCTCCCTAAGGGGTATTGGCAGCCAGGACTGCCTGATATATGAATAGGTTTCCCCACAAAACCATCTATCACCTGCTGATAAACAAGCCTAGGAAAAGATCCTTAGCTGTTCTAAGCTGGCAACCAAGGAGGCTTCCATTTAAGAAGCCATTTAAGTTGCATGTGATGATGTATCAGGAAATGGATGTGGAGTCCCAGAAAAAGTTATCTCATTTTTCTTTTACTGTTTTCTCTTGCAACTCCTTCTCCTGTTTTGGAAGAGGGAGACGTTTCTGCTTTATTTTAGCTGTTTCTGGCCCTTTGAGGAAAAAGATAGTTTTGTATAGAAAGGACTTACAGGAAAAAAGTACAAATAAAACTGTTTAAAATTTGATCAATTTCTTGACTGTCTTCATAATGCTCATTTTTCAGTTTAAAAAAATTCCTCTTTGCCCTGTATTTTCACTATGTTGTTTAAAAATGTTCAGGCAGTATTACTGCATGGGGGAAACATCATTTTAAAATATCATTTCCAAACACTTTATCAGAATAGATTGCACTTGATGATTCTATAAAATATTCTGGTATCTTTTATTTATTTTGAAACTAAGTTCAGAATTTAAGCCCAAATTATTGCTGCAATGTAAGTAACTCCCAAATCTACAATCCTCCAGATGTGTTGGAATTCAGTTCCTATAATCTTCCAGCAAATATCCCATTGAAATTTGACATCTAGTCCCAGAAGATGCTGCCTTGAGAAAGGATACTAAAAAAATTATATATCGGAAGTGTGTAAATTAATTTCACTTTTTCAGCTTGAAAAATCAAATGGCTTCACTTTGGCACTTTGACTAGTTGTATGGGGTCACTTTGATTTAGAAAATTGATTTGTTGAAGTAAAAAGATTTTGTAAACATGCAAAAAAACATTTCCAAATTGTTTAATTGGTTCAGAGCATCCAGAGAGATGTGATTCAGAAGAGTAAATTGAATCAATGATTGTATTATATTGTCTTTTAAATCAGATTTCCAAACTTAAGCTTCATATAGTTTTATTATATATTTTCCTATTTGTAAATTAAGGGGATGTTTATTTTTGAAAGGTCAAGACAAATCTTATCCTGAACCTCATGTGGCAAATGCTTAATAAAACAACAATTTATTAATTCAGATGTGGTATAAGGATAGAAATTATTCTGTTGATGATGTTACAGAATGTATCTGGTGAGAATCTACAAAATGCATGCAACAAATCCAAATGTTAGAATACTAATACTGGAAAGCAGTTATATTTTCCAGAGAAAAAGTTTTGCGATCACAGTAGTATAGAATATGTAATGTTCCACAGCAATTTTAAAAGAAGATATTAACTCAGTTACACCCTAAAAAAAGATATTAACTCAGTTACACCCTAAAAAACCCTAAAAAATTAAGCTTTTCCAGATAGGACTGCTCTAGTTTGGCATAAATAATTTGTGTTTGATAAATAATTTGTGTATTCTGATTTGTCTTGAGTGATTTTGTGTTTTGAGTTGAGTGGCTGAAAAATGACAGGAATCACAGTTATTCTTATGTTAAATGATGATCTGTACATCTTTTTTCTAACGGAGAAGAGATATTAACAGCTGGTCTTGACACTGTTTTAAAGATTAAAATTTGACCAGTAGATGTCACTGTAAAGTTAAGATTTAAGAAAATAATCTAGATTAAAACAAACAAAGAATTGTCATTGTGTAGTTTTGCTATAACCTTAAAACTAGATTTTGGATTTTTCTCCACATTTTTGTATCACTTTGTGAAGGTTTGAAACATTAGAAAGTATACTATTAATGTTGGGTTCCTTTTTTGTTGAAAATGAGGTAATTTCACTATCTTTGTCAGAATTTTGGATTAGCCCAAAACATTCCTGCATGAATTTCTCCCTATTACTCCAGAAGAGCCCTTGATAAAAGCTTATACAGTAGTTTGTTAGGAGGAGAGATCACTAAGGTTGTTTTTTGCAATCATAGATGAAGTATATCTGCTTCTGTACTGTTACTGTGTGGTCCTTACTAAGAAAACACATTGGGAAACTGGCTTTATTTTTCTATTATGGGGAATAACTGGTGCCAATGTATTGTGCCTGTTTGGCTCATTCCTTTCTACATTGAATTCCTTTGCCCATGACCTGCTTTTATGTAAAGAACTGCTTTATAACAATGAATTGTTTTATTGCTGAATTCCTTTTTTTGACACTTTAATACAGAGAGAGACTCATTTTGGATAATACATTCACTGTAATAGAGTTAAAATATGAACTTTATAGTTTTTTATTAGTATTTAAGTCTAAAGTCTAAATTATGCTCCGTAGGAACGGGGGGAAGAGGGAACATCAGGCAGCCTGGCAGCTATTATGGCTTCTATGAACTGTCACATGATGACACATCAGGCAAAGTTCAATAAACCAACATAAAACTTAATGCCAAATAGCTATTGCTTTATGACCTCCACTAATTACCTCTCTATTTTGTAACTTTGAATGCTAGGATATGGACTCCTATTGACAAATCTCCCTTTTAAATAAACTTTCTCCTGAGTGCTTTTTCTCTTATTTATTTAGTCTGGAGGAAATCAAGCACAAAATACAGTTATGCAAGTATAAACCAACAGTTCCTGAATACATTTAAGGTGATATCCAAAATACAATAGAGTTATACAATATGTGATCAAATGAAATTTTAAGCATATGGTAGTTTTAAAGGCTTCTTTTTGCTCTCACCCTCCTTCTGTACCCAAATTCTTTTTATAGTTTATAGTTTGTACAAGAGTGTAAAAACTTTAGATTTTTTTTAAGATTTGGGCTTTATGGAAAAAAATCTGTTTAGTCATTTTTGATCCTGCTAATATATTTTAATCACTGCAATAAAGTAAACTACTCAGATGAGCTATCCTTTAATTTTTTTAGTTGCTGAGTGTGGCGTTATCAACTTACATTGTGAACAATACACATAGCAGTCTTCATAGCAAACAAGGATTGCCTATAATAAATCAGATTATCAGCTGGATGACATTAGGTAAGCCTATCTATCTTGACTAAGATTGTCTTGGATAAAGATCTGTCATGTAAATATAATGTTGGTTTGCTGGTCTTTCTGCTATTGTTGCCTGTGTTCTCTCATTGCAAAACATGTCCTGAAAGATCATGACCTTAATGGGCAGTACCTAAAGCCAGACAAAATAAATATAAATTTACAGATTACATAAATTTACATAGATTCATAGTCAACCCCTAACAAGATAAGCAGATTTAACACATTATGATAAATATTTATTTGAAAGTAGCCTAGAGATGGCATTAATTTGTGGTCTTATTAAATGTTGAAGAGATTCAAAATGAACAATGATTAAGTGACTAAGTTTGCTACAGTTCTTGATCCTGGAACTATGGTATAATTGGAAAAAATTTGGGAGCACAGCTAAAGAAGTATATTTTGGGGAGTAGATTCCTTGATTTAATCCCATTATTGAAAAGAAATAGAAGTTTAAGAAAAAAAGTCTTTGCATAAACCTCCAAAGAACGGCTCTAAATACAGACAAATAATAATAGATTAGTATTGACTATTAAGTGCACATCTCTTCTAGGAGGTTTTTGCAAACATAGCAGGACTGAGGACAGCCAAATGTACCATGTTACAAATGTGCTCCAGGATTGGGCAGTGTTGTATTCCATATATTGCATACACACACACGCACACACATATATACATGCATGTATCTCTCTCTCAAGTTCAGGTTGATGCTGCTAGCTTATGAGCTATTATTCATTTCTCAGCAAAAGACTGTTACTAACAGACATAAAGCTTTTCTCAGTTTCAGCCTATACTTAAAATGGCTCGTTCATTCCTAGTGATTTAATGTAAAGAAAGGAAGTGGTTTCCCTGTACTCTCCCCTTCTGCAATATTTTTGACTTTGAATTAGAGACCACTGAATCTAAGATTTATGGATATTCAAAAGATAGGGGCAGGTAACTTCACAATGCAATCAACTTTTCAAGGTAGGACTGCTTAATTGGCAGAATTATGTAACCCTCTAGCACTAGAGAAATTTCAAATAGCAAGGACAAACATTCCCAACTTTTCACCCAGAAAAAATCTAGGAATAACATAACCAGATTTTCCATTACGGATATATAAAATAGTCCTGAAAGGTGTTCACCCTTAATAGGATTAATAACATGATCAGAGGAGGTCAACGAGGTCAGTGGCCCTGTAACTGAACCAAAACAATACTAATTGACTCAGTAAATCTTTCTACTGCACAGTGGGAGTAAAAAAAAAGCCAGAATAGATACAGATCTGATCTTTTCCACTCTATGTTTTTATATAATCATGTGAAAAAGAAAGTACACTGTCTTTGAGTTCTGTGGTTTTACATAGAGGACACAGTAAAAATAATCTTAGCAGTTCTTAAAAGTAGTAAATACAACCTCATAAAGCATTCATTCCTAAATGCAAGGCCATGTCTACCATCTGTCTGCCCTTCTCCCCCTCCAAAATTGTAATGTGAATTTGAACTGGGGATTTTCCAAGTGTTTGTAAGCCAGCACTTGCTGATACTTGTTCTTATATGTAATTGTAGTACATGATGTTTCTGCTTTTGCCTGCTGCTGCCAGTTCAGGGCAGACATCCTGATCTTCATAAAGGCTCTGCAGGTCAGGCTTGCTTGTTTTGAAAACTTATTGTTGCCACTTCAGGCTGGCTGCTGTTCTTTCTGCCCTTCCCAATGTTTGCTTTTTGTCCATCAGTTCCCTAGGAGTCAGATCTGACATTTGGAGAGTGATCAGACACAGGAGAGGCAGATTAAGCACCAGACATTTCATAACAGCTATAAGCCAGAGTAGGCCTGGTGAGAAATGATGTCACATTTATCCACATACATTGTGGATGTCATCTGAAGTACAAGATCCTTATTGCTTGGGACTGCATTTTTTCCCCTTTCCTTGTTCTACCTGTAATTTCAGCTTTTCCTCATTTCAGCCCTACAATTTGTCAAGGAACAATTTTAACATATTCTGCTTTTCTAAGTTGCAGTCAAAGACAAAACCCCACTAATCTAAGTAGCATAAATGTTGTATTTTGTTTCCAGAATATTGACTGGGTTTGAATTTGCTGAAAAAAATTAGTTAAAATTAGCGTGCATGCTATTTATTGTAATCGGCAGTAAAATAAGAGTGTTGCTAATTCTTTTTAAGATTATTTTATGTGTTGCGTCACTATTAGCAGTGCTTTTTGAAATCTTTAGAGATAGGAAGACTGGCTATGGTTTCTTATCTGATCCTCATTTTCAGAAGCTGGTTTCTTTGTCATTAGTCCATATGAATTAAGGCAATTAAGCTTTTAAGTTACAAAGTCTTGTCTTAAATGTGGTGTGGTAGTAATGGAGATGGGCTAGAATTGGGTAGATCTTAATTCTGATCTATACTCAGCCATGGAAACTTACTGGGTAAAGTGCCATCCCAGATTATGGGAGGTGTTTGTGTTCTGCTTATTATCTAGCAGTGTAGTAGAAGGACTGATCAATATTACTTCTTGAGGTCAAGTTTAATAATATGTTTAACAATTGAATTGTTTTCTATGTGATATGTTTTATCCTTTGTGTTTTCTTCATGTTTGTGGGTTGATTTCTGAATTCTGTCTTTTTTTTAAATTTCTGCATGTTAAAGGAAATATATTTTTTAAAATAAAACTTTGGGCCAGTCAGCCTGATTTATCTTACCTGGTAGTTTTGGGAGGAAAATTGGAAGAGGAATGCTATATTTGCTAATGTAAGCTCCTGGAGAAAGTAGAGTATAAATCTAAGAAAGCATAAATATTCACTCTGTTTATATATCTGAAGTTTGAGAAATAATCAGCAATGGAATGAACTCTTTGGCACTGGTTCTTTCTAGTTGCACAATCTAGTATTTTGTGATAAGAAACCTCCCATTACCTGACTCATCTAGGTTCTGTCCTGTCTCCCTTCAAATACTGATCTTGCATATGAGGCTTGGTAGAAACCTGTTTAGATGTTCTCTGCACTGAATGCCAAAATGAATAAGGATCTTGAATGTTTGACTCTGTTCTCCCCTCACTTACCAGGTGTGTGGGAAAGTACTATAAGCTCCAAATGATAGAAGAGGGTTTTCCAATCCACTTCGTTATCCCCTCTCTTTGTTTTCTTTTCATGCTTTTTAAAAGAAGGTTTCTAATGATTCTAAGTCATTCTTGCCTCCTCTTTTCTACCTTCCAAGTTGGCTCCCTTCATGTCATCCATCCAACATCAGAGTACTTGTTTAAAGGAAGCATTGCAGGACCTCTGTACTTTTTAGCTCCCAAGCTGTCCAGTGTAAATGAAAAGGAAGAAAATATTGAACTCAAATTAGCATCTACTTCCAGGACTGAAATTCAGAATGGCTATATTGACTGTGCACATTTATATTTTTCATTTTGTTTGCACTTAGCATGAACTGTTTGCAATGAAATTTCATCAAAGAGTATAGAAGGGGAACTTCTTTCTTGCTATGCTGTTTTAGTTTTTCTTTCCAGGAGTGCAAATGCAAATTAGCCAATAATTCACATGACTTCCAACTTTTGGGTGCTGTTATGGAGATACTAAATTATTTTACTTTTGACAGATAATATTCTTTTTCTTACAGTTTCATCCTTGATAGTGCCACTCCTGAGTCCCACTTTTCTTTTCCTGAGGCTGCTGAGCATACTTCTTTCTTTGATGTCAACTTACCTTCTCCTTAGCACTGGGTAATTTTTTTCTTTTTATAAAAGATAAAAATGCCTTGAAATGAATTTTAGCCCTGATGATTAGCACCTTGCTTGGACTTGGAAGCTAAATCGGTTCAGGCCTGGTTAATAATTGGATAGAAGTCCACCGAGAATTTCTAAAACTCCCAAGTAGATTGGGAAATTGGGAAAAATACCATGGGAAAAATACCATGGGAAATAGCAATTTTATTTCTGTGAAGTTACAAAAGAAACAACATGGAAATGTCCATATAGTGGTTGGGAGTTAAGTTTGATTCAGGAGAAACTTTACTTTGTATTCTTTTATATGTGAGATTTGTTTTGGGTTTTGTGAAGGTTATGCTGTTGAGAATTGTCTTAATATTGCCATGTTTGTGCAAATACATCCTTCCATTTATCCTGTAAGATAGAAAGTTGAAAGTATTATGCATTTTCATTTTCACACTTGGGAATAATTCATACTTCATATTAAAATGAATGGTGTACCATGTCTTCTGTTTATTTAATTATGCAAATTATATGAAGTATCTTCACTTGGACTTAGTAATTTTTTCTTCATAGCTATAGTTAGTTTTCATGGTCTCTTAGTTGTTATTTATTATAAAATGGCATGATTGTGTGTATATAGGAAAAACATCAATATCTTAGATCTTTTTCTTTATATTCATTTGCTGTCAAAATATGTGTTGATGTAGGTATGAAGCTCTTTTCCCTCTGGCGTTGGCTTTGTTGATGTTTGTGTGGATAGACATGGAGCAAAAAGCAATCCAACAGTATGGAATTTCGTTTAAATCTAAGGTAATGATTCAAGAAAAAAAATGCTACCTCCCTTTCCCCAGCAACAAAAATCCCAATTGACTTCTGAGTCTATCAGGGCAGCCACAGAATCCCAACCACTTAAGTGCTCATATTTTTTAAATACCCAAAACAAAAAGTTTCACAGATATTCATTAGCTATAGCCATATTTCCCAGAAGCTAGTGTACTCCACTAGTGCAAGTCTAACTAGCTATAGTCAGAGAAAACATAATCTAAGCCAGAGCTAAGTAATCTGGTAAACTATTACTTACCAGAGCTAAGTAATCTGGTAATATAATGTTTTGAAATGTAGCATTGACAGTCCCAGGCCATAAGCCTAGTCTTCATGGGCTTTTGGGAATCCTTCTGAAAAATATATGAAGGCCACCTTCAGATTGCCCACTCTGAGCAGAATTTTGCAGCCAAGCTCTATGATGGTTGCAGGTTATTGTTAGTGTTATTATATTTACCAGATTGAGGGAAGCTGTCATTTTGGGACCCACTGTTAGGGTTTAATGGATAAAGGGTGTGCCCTAGTTCTTGCAATCACTTATGGTATTTATTTGTCCCTTATTTCCTCCCACCTCTCCCAATGACCTATTCTGGAAGTCACAAATGAGTGGTATAAGGCTGCATGTAGATTTCTGCTGTCTTCAGTCCAAAAGAAAGATAGAAATCAAACCACATCTCTCACCTTTGTAGTCCTCTCTTTGTGATTTGGCTACTAAGCAAGCAAATGCAGTCTTAAGTTACAGTAATAGAACTATAGATTCCAAACCATAAGAGGTGACAGTGACAAGCCAGTACACTTCTATACAGTTGATATTTAATTTAATAAGCTTAAGAACTGAATTAATGTTATATTGTTTCTAAATGGACATTATATGATTTATTTTTTTTCTTGATAACATGTTATAACTTGTACTCATATGTTATACATATTTCTGTTGGTGAAGTATTTATTTCACTTAAAATAAACAAAAGAAAATAGCTGGTTTTAATATGCTGCTGTGCATAAATCTCATCTCGGAGACTGCGCTGAGTGATGCACATCACATTTTAAGAAGGATATCAATAGATTTGGAGATATTCAAAAGAGACAAATCAGGACTTTGAGGGATATTTAAAAGTCCAAAGAATGCTTGAAAGAGCTGAATATGTTTAGAAGATAAACTATGATAGACAACTTCAAATATCTAGAGATACACAGATTGGACAGGCTTTTTTGTGTGTGTGGCTAGTGGTTTGCCACTCTTTGAGATGTCCTCTTTGACTGCAGTAATTAAAGTAGAGAGCGGCAACCATGCATTAGCACATTGTAGGTGTCATTCTACATTGAAGATTCTGTGCTTAACTGGTGTACTAGATGCTTTTTAAAGTTTTCTTTATCTCTATTTTACTTTATTGAAGTTTCTAAATCTAGGGTATGTTCTTATGTAGGAGCAGTGGAAAGAAGATGTTGCTAGAGATGCTGAGCATTTTAATCAATCAGAAGAAAACAAGTTAACCTTCAGTTAATTATTTAACTTTAAGTTATTTGTTTAAGTTATTTGGCACTGCAATATCTTTGCTCCATAGCTTTCTAGAGAAGACAGCTAGAAAACAAAATCAACTTTTCTGGATTAGGAAAATATGTTACTTTGTAGGACATTAAGAAAAGGAAAAAAAATAAGAAAGCCAATAGATAAGTCAGAATATTATTTCTTTACTTTAGACAGCAGTAGGATTTGACCATCCAACTTAACTTTCTTGAAATAATGAGATATAATAAAATTGTAGAACAGACTTTTGTAGATTTTCTGGATTCTCTAAGAAATCACTATTTCTCATTGTTCTTTGGGATATATATTTTTATATATAAAGCATAAACATAATTCTACCTGATGCTATGATACTGATTTTTTCTTTCACTGTTTTTATAGCTTGCTGTTCTCAGCTTTTCTTACAATACAGATATAACCCAGTTTCGTCCACTTCATGTGGATGATATCAGAAGAGCATTTTTCTTTGTATCCTTTGACTTGAGAGAAAAAGTATGATTAAACTTCAAATATGGCACAGTAAAGATGATAAAAACAGTTGCTTTTAGGAAGTTACTGCCTAAATGATTCACTATTTTAAACGTTATTTGGATAGACTTATTTTAGGATTATGGTTGAATTACTACCAAAGGTTTTGATCTTTACTAAGTGTTATCAATCTATAAATTTGTTACTTAGAAAATGTTGGCTATCAATTAACTTGGTAAAATTTCTTTAATACACTTAAAACATAAGGACAGAAAAGCTTCTTTTCCATATACATTTGTACCAAATCTATTAGTACCAAATTAGTTTTTGTACTAATAAGAATTAATAACAATATTTTCTCTATTTTTTAATCATTATTGTCCATGAACATTGTTGAAAATATAACATTTAGGTTAATATGGAGTTCTTCACACACAATGGATATTGAATATTGAAAGATCTTATAACAGTTTTAAAAAAATGGAATATTACAACTCTATTGTTCCAGATTTCAAACAAAATTCAAGGTTTCTTATCTAAGATTAAAGTGTTTTACCCAAGTTTTGAATAAACTACATAACTAACAGGTGCTTAGCTTGATAAATTTACAGATTACAAAAGCTATTTAATTCACAATTTATATTATTTCATTTCTTTTTAATTTCTATTATATCCTTTAATAATAATATTGATGAAAAATATTGATGGAGGCATATAAATAGTGCTCTAATAAAAAAGTGAAATAATATGACAAAGAAAAAACCTCATATTGTTATAATGACATTTGTTGTTCAGTCTCACAGTCATATCTGACTCTTCGCAACCCCATGGCCTCCCTGTTCTGCACTGCTACCCGGAGCCTTCCCAAGCCCACACCCATCACACTGACTATGTTCTCTATCCATCTTATCTTCTGCCGTCCCTTTCTCCTCTTCCCTTCAATCCTTCCCAGCATCACAATCTTTTCTAATGAGTCCTCTCAGCGCATTATGTGGCCAAAGTACTTGAGCTCCAGCTTCAATATCTGTCCCTCCAATGAGCAATCGGTTGATTTCCTGTAGGATTGACTAGTTTGATCTCCTTGCCGTCCAAGAGACCCTCAGTAATATTCTCCAGCACCACAATTCGAAGGCATCAATTCTTCGATGCTCAGCTTTCTTTATGGTCCAGCTCTCACAGCCATACATTACTACTGGAAAAATGATAGCCTTGACTATGCGAAACTTTGTTGGCAAGATGATGTCTCTGCTTCTGACTACACTGTCCAGGTTTGCCATAGCTTTCCTCCCAAGGAGCAAGCGTCTTTTGATTTCATGGCTGCAGTCACCATCTG
>JANHZU010001485.1:235631-245893 GCA_032468055.1 Acrochordus granulatus | reverse complement strand
ATGTGGAGAGAGACATGGCACAAATTATAAAGAGTACATTTATGAAAGAGAGAAAAGGGAAGATGGAAACCAGATGCCTTGGCTTTATTTGCCAAGGAACTAGGAAGGGTCCCTTCTGAGATGCTTTCCATATCCCCATTTCATTCATGGGCTGAGTTGTCTCTAATCTGACTGTTGCCTGGCTGTGACTTTTCCTCTTCCTGTCTTTCAAGGATATTCCATAGACTATAGCCTCCTTTTACTGTGTCCTCAAACACATTTTTTTCCAGATGGGTCACTACTTTCATACATTCTTCTTAGCACTACAACTTGAGGGTTGACCTTTTCTCAGGACACACCCTTCTGTTGACTGTAGTAGATTAAGATGACCTACTGATCTATTGCCTTCTTCCAACAGAAACAGATGATGCCATGCGCTCCTTTGCAGAGATGGTCTTTGCTTCAGAGGTAAAGAATGAAGGAGAACGGCATGAAATATCTCCTTTTGATGTGGCAGATGTTTGCCCCATCTCACATCATGAAATGCAAGAGCACATGATCAAACAGGAGAACACAAATGCTTCTGATAAATGGTGAGAATTGGCATATGCCCTGAAAGTTTGGATAAATAACGTTGTAAGGCTAAGGTCTCTGCTATGGTGGCAGTAATACTTATTTACCTACAGGTATATTTCTTCATACCTATCATGATTTCTGCCCCTTCTAATTTTTGATAGTAACAGAAATTATTTTAAGAGAAAAGCTGACATGAAACTAGCAACTTTTTATTGAACTCTATGCTGAGAAAACTTATATGCATTCTTAGAAAAGAAAAATGAGAGGCTGAGCATTGTTTGGAAGGATGGTCATCTAACTAGAAAAGGAACAAGGGAAAGCAGAGATGTACTAGGGAGTATCCTGCAAGAGGGCTAGGGTGGGATACTAAGAAAAATGCCCAATGACAATCCAATATCTCTTTATGGTAGCCATTTTATGAATAGGGAAGGTCAGCAACATGTCCTCTCCATTCCAAATATTTCACCTTCCCAGAAAGATTGGGAGTCACTTGTCATAAGATATGGCTGAAGAAGGAATCATGTGAGATTTATGCTACCCATATTATTAAACACATGCTTCAGATAACTGACATATTGTGATGAGCAAAGCTGATTTCTGCTTAGGAAAAACTTTCAAGATTAGAAAGATTTACATGTATGGGACACTATACACTATGATAAATGCAAATGTACTACAGCAGCTTTCAATTCAAAGTGTCTAGTCTAATATAATAACCAGAGGTGGCCAAGTGTTTTGGTATGGCTGATCTTGAAAAGTAAATGCTTTCAAAATGTAAGGGGGTTAGTTAGTTGGAATAACAGAAATGATAATTTTTGCCTTATATTTTCTAGTTAATGAAAATGCAGTTTTTGTTTTCAAATAAATGGACTGGATTATTCATGAGATTAATTCTGCTACTTGTGGACTTGATTCTTCTCTTGGCTGGTTAAAGTAGCAGGAAAAGGAGCAGAAACTGGATCATGGGTTTTGCTCAATATCTCCTGGTGGGAGGGGGAGGTTCCAGTGACTTTGAAAGAGGTAGTCAGCTACTTTTTTCTCAAGGGGCCTACCTTAAATCCCACACTGAAAGACAATTATTGTTCTGTATCTTTGGGGGAAGGTATTTGAAACAGTTTTATGGCAACTATTCAAAAGATTCTGGAAGAAGTAGATTATTTATAGCCATAACATCAGGATTCAGGTCTGGGTACAGGATGGAAACTGCATTGGTCATTTTCATTGATGATGTCTGAAGGGATTTGGATAGAGGAACATGATCATTTTCATCCTGTTGGGACCACTCAATTCCCTTCACTACTCTAAACCACATTCTGTTCCTTTTTGATTGGGCAGATTCAGTCAATGTTTGCAGGGGGGAAGGTCAAGTGCTTGGAACTCTATTAAGGTAATATCTATAAGGTAGATATGGCTGCAGGGCTTCGTCTTCTTGCTCATCTGAATTTGCTACAGAGATTCATGTTTATGATACCCACATATATCTGCACCCCATCCTCTGGAACAGTGTGTCAGAGGCCAGGTTAGTTCTGCTCGCATGCCCTTTCAGAGATTTGTGAAGATCTGGCTTTTCTGGAAGGTGTGGCTCTTTGGCAATTGAATTGTTTGAGTTGGATTGAGGATTTGCAGATATAGTTATTAACTGGGTATTGTTTTGATGGTGTTAACATTGTATACTACATAGAGCCCTGCTAGATTGATTCATTATAAAAATCTTATATATGAATGAATGAATGAATGAATGAATGAATGAACGAACACAAATATAGGAAGAAGGACTGAAGACACAAACCAAATTCAAAAGGTCCTAGATCCATTTAAGACATTTGTATATGGATCACTTCACATTTCTCCACTCCTAACAACTGAATAGACATTAAATGTACATTACAAGAAATAATATACTGTACATGGGAAATATATGGATTAAACTGCCAAGTATGAACAGAGTTTAAGCTTTTGTTCCCTTCTTTTCACTGACCCTAGGAAGAAGAGGCTTCTGCGGCTGAAAACCATTGCATTGGTTGTTCCTATTGCTATACACTCTTCAACAAAACTGTCCACTTTAGATGAGGTCATCTCTACTACTGCTCTGTATGAAGATGTACCCAAATTTCAGCGTGTGCAGATCACAGGGGATTATGCTGCAGGGGTCAGTAGCTAAAGATACTGAGCCATGTCTGCTTATGCCTTCTTTTTTCACTTTTCCCTTTCACCATCCAGATAGTTTGGATGTGATATTACTACTAGTGACTTTTCTGTAACAATGATTTAAAAATCTAATTTCTGTTTGGTAATATGTCACTGTACTATCCTACATAAAAGTACTCAATAAGAGGATTATTACACGCTCTTGTAAGAATTACAAACAAACAAAAGAAGCCTTCAGAAAGCAAAATGTTATTGGCCTTTATTGCAAAGTAGATGTTGTAAGTAAGAAGTCTTGCTAACTACTGATTATGTAAGGAAAAATGCATACAGTAGTTTCAACTGAACTTAAAACCTTTATCCTATGCCATTCCCTGTAACCAGCAGTAGAGTGGCAAAATGGTACAAATGGGATGTGACATAAAACTATTATATGAAGTCAATATATATCCTGAGATAAAGTTTTGTCCTAAGTAAAAATTATAGCTATAGTCTTTGAAAGTATAATTGAAACTACACCATCCCTGACTAAATAGACTGTACTGTATGTTACATACAATAATGTAACAAAAGCTTATAAAAATGAATTGTTTCTGCTTATTCCCAATGCCCACCCCACATTGGGAATCTCAAAGAATACATTCCAGAAATGGAATGGGAAAGATGTGCTTTCTTGTGATATATTCGAACCTATATTTATTATCAGCAGCAACTGCATTATGAATAATTGGAATCCAAGACAAATACATCATAAAAGCAATTTAGTCAATCAAAAGAAATAAAAATGAAAAACCATTCAGATGCTTAAAAGAGCTTCAGTGTTGGCATTTATAACTTCTTTTGATGTCCTCTAACTGTTGTCTCAGATGATGAGATAGCTGATGCTATAATATTGATTTATTTACAAAACATGTTGCCCACTTTTTGTTATAGATACAGTAATACCAACCCCTTAAAACTTTATATGTATAGACTCTCTCCTTCTCTTCAATACCTCAGATCTTCTATGCTTCATCCATTGGGTGCTCCAAGTTTGACAGGGTGTTTGCTCCTGTTAAGATTTGTAAGGAATCACAGGTTGCTAAGTAATGGAGACACACTATCTCTTTTTCTCTCTTTGCATGGTAATGATGCTGAGGTTGGATCTACTCCATCCTTACTGTTATACTACAGCAGCCCAATGCATATAGATCCCATAGTAGACTTCAGTAGTTTTCAGCCATTATTGCAAGTGTTTTATGCTCTTATAATTATGATCTGGAGCTAAGAATCTTAAAATGTTAAATTATAGGTATCTGTGGAGGACTTTGAATTAGTCTGCAAGGGTCTGTACCGTGCCCTGTGCATCCGGGAGAAGAATATGCAGAAATCTTTCCAGCGATTCCCTAAGACTCCCTCTCAGTTCTTACGCACCATTGAAAATGAAGTGTGGAAGCCCAGTGAAGAAATGTGGCCAGGTAACTTATGAATAAACTTCTTATTGGCAAGCCCCGCTGGGAGTACATGTCAAATATAGCTATGCTTGAAAGGAGGTCTACATAGGCTGTGTGGGCAGAATGAACAGTGTTGCCGTTAGGATGAGCAATTCCTGAAGGAGCCTAGTCAGTTTCCCCTACAAGGGTTTTCCAGAGCAGAAATACTAAGAGATCATGGAATCCAATCAGCTATAACAGTAAAAATCTGTTGGTGCAGCATTTGGGCGCTACAGATGCAGATACTTTTTATTTTGACAAAGTGAGATAGGTTTTCCACCAAACCCGTTTCAGCAGTCCATCAAATGCAAAAATGGAAAAGATGACCTTTCCCGAGGGACTTATAGAAGTCTGATTCTCATGTCATCTCAACTGAGCAAGTATGTTGCATCTTCTGTTAATGCATACCTAACTTTGCTATCTTACAGATAAAGATAAAGACCCTCAGCTAAGGCAGCCCTGTGTTTTTGGCTAAAGCAAAGGGAATGTGCTGATGTCCCATTATCCTCTGGGGGTATTTTTAAACTGAAGATATAGGAGATTGAACTTAAATCTTTCCACAGTACATAAAAGAAGTGTTATGCCCTGAACTAAAGCGTCCCCTGTCACTTGCATGGGGTTCAAACCTTTAATTCTCTGAATGGAATTTCTGTTACAAGTTCCTTCTGTAAACAAACTGACAAAACCTTGAATATCCAACAGTGCTATAAACATGTACAAAGTTCCTGAATGAGGGTTAGCCTTAATACAGTATGGGCAAGCTAAGGGCTCCAGAACCAAATGCAACCCTCAGCAAGCCTATTCTAACCTAATTTGCTTACCAATGTATCGGGGGGGGGGGAGTGAAAAGAGAGAGGGAATGACAATTACAAAGTGGAACAGATGCACAGAAATAAAAACATGTGTTTCATTCATTGGTGTTGTTAGCAAGTTTCTTTGCAATAATATATTTAATAAGAACAAACTGTGAGCATTGGATGTGTCAATTCTGCAAGAAACAAACAGAAAAGCAAGGATGGGATGGGGGAGAAGTATTTTGTTCAGATAACCAAAAAATCAGAAGTCAGAAGAAAAAATCTCAGAAAAAGTTCTTACCTTTGGCAACCAAGGAAAGCATCACTTGGGGGGGGAATCTTCTTTCTCAAGATCAAGTTATTTTCTAATGATTCCACAGAATTTATCTGCATGTCTATGATAGCATAGGTTTGTACCTTACTTGAGTATTATTTTGCTTGATTTTAGTGTTCACTTCAGCAGTGAAGGATGGGGCAGATCCTTGGCAATCTGACAATTTTCCTGAGAATCTGAACTACCATATAGAAATGAAGGAAGGGGTGGTAAATGTCTATGCTGACAAACAAGCTGCTGCCCAGGGTGAACCCATGGACCTGTTCTACCCTAACCTGGAGGTCTTTCTTGATGACATGAACTTCCTGCTTGCCCTTATAGCAAAGGGGCCTGTGTAAGTGTCCTAGAGCAGGAATTGGTAACATTGAGGTGGAGAAAAGCAGCTCTTAACCTTCTTCAAGTACTGGGTGTTACAAAAGTAGATGGAGTTATATTACAAATCAGAGTGAGGAGAGAGTTTGGGGAGGTTTTAAAGTGTTTTCAGTAGCAAGATGCTGAGTTTCCTTGTGTTTCCCATCAAAAAAACCAACAGGAAACTGCGCTGTTAATTTTCAGTAGTCATGATCAAGGGGCTCCAACAAGCATGGTCTTCCCTAGAAATGCTTATCTGGGTATGGGATAATAGCATAGAAACTGGATCAGCCTAAGAGTGCTCAGTATGGAAGTACAAAGTCCCCCAAAAGTAACTTTATGCAATTAAAACCAGTAATGGTTAAACAAACCACCACTTATTCCCTATATCAGTGTTTCTCAACTTTGGCAATTTTAAGATACGTGGACTTCAACACCAAGAATTCCAAGAAGTCCACACATCTCAAAGTTGCCAAGATTGAGAAATACTGCCCTATATTGACACTTGAGGTCTGTATCTGAATGCAGTTGTACTCTGTCTCATAGAAGTGTCATTCCTTCAGATACAGGAAGCAAGGGCCGAGCTGTCCTACGTGGTAACAAGTATGATCCTGTTACCTCTATTCAGTTTGGAACGTGACATTCAGCAAGCTATTATTTATTAAGCTGACAATAACAGGGGCCATCATGCCTATGGTGACAATTCTGCCAAAGGCTTTCTTGCTGTTCATCTGTGTTTTGTTCCTAATTTGATGGGCAAGTACGTGATGTCTCTTGCAACTATTGCAGTAAAACCTATTCCCACCGAAGACTTCGATTCCTCTCCTCCAAGTTCAATGTACATGAGATGTTGAATGAGATGGAAGAATTGAAGGAGCTGAAGAACAATCCCCATCGGGATTTTTATAATTGTCGGAAGGTGAGGGATTTGGCTATATATTATCTCCTTATATCAGAAAGAATAATGTCAGATAAAGAAGCTGAAGAGATTCTCACAATGACTTTCACACTGTTACATTTTCACCAAAATATAGCGATTACTGGAAATTATTTCAGACACGTCATCATCTCATTCTTGCACAATTTTTGGAAATAAACTGTATATACATACCTGAGTAAAGTATTAAGCCATCAGAGACAGTATTGCTTAGTTCTGCTTGCAAAAGCTCAGATGACAAGCTTTGCTCCCTGAGATTAATTTCTTTCCTGTCTTTTCCTCTTCCATTCCTTTCAAAATCTTTCAGTTTTCCAAAATAAGAAAGGTAGAATGTGTTAAGTGCCAAATTTGTTTCACATATTCTATTTTTTAGACAGTGGTTTTCTAAATAAAACTAGTGTGATTTTGACATGCAGGATTGAAGGTTCCTCATCATGGTTTACTGAGAATTCTGGGAGTTGTAGCTTTTATAACTGGGATGTACCAGAGAAGAGCAGGCTGATCTCTTCAAATATCATTTTTATAATGGGTTCTGGAGAGGGATGACTCAAGATCACCACGATATTTGGCTTGCTTCTTTCACAGGTAGATACTCATATCCATGCTGCAGCTTGCATGAATCAAAAGCATCTATTACGATTCATTAAGAAGTCACACCGGGTAGATGCTGAAAGAGTGGTATATAGATCTAAGGATGAAACACTGACACTCAGGCAGCTCTTTGAGAAGCTCAGCCTTCACCCCTCGGATCTGACTGTGGATTCACTTGACGTGCATGCAGTAAGTTTTGTTCTAATGGAAGAGAATCAAACTGTGGAGTCCTTGGAGCTCTCTGAGCTCGGTTGTTTACCTGCAGACATGCATCCTGCAGTGCACTGATTATGTTACCTAGTTTAGTCATGAAACGTCTGCAGGAATCAACCATGCTCAGAGAGCACCAAGGACTCTACAGCATTTTTTCTTTCTTTATGTAAGATATCTATTTCTATTACTTGAGTATGAATAAGTCATACAAGAGATTAAATCCTGCATCATAATATTTAAATAATATTAAACTTAATAATATTTAATAACTTAATAATATCAAACATCTTAATATTAAACCAGCACTTATTAGTGTACCTGACTATGACTTTCCTGCATGTTGTAGGGCCGCCAGACCTTCCAGCGCTTTGATAAGTTCAATGCCAAGTATAACCCAGTAGGGGCCAGTGAATTGCGTGATCTCTACCTCAAGACTGAAAATGCCATCAATGGCGAGTATTTTGCTACTATCATTAAGGTTAGATAGTGTGATCTATACATATATTTTGAGTCTGAATTTGAGCATGAGGTAATCTACTAGAAGCAGATCATTCAACTGCTAATTCTTATTACCAGGAAGTTGGTTCCGATCTAGAGGATGCCAAGTACCAATATGCAGAGCCACGACTTTCAATCTATGGATGCTCACCAGAAGAATGGTCCAAATTAGCTAGATGGTTCACCCACCATTGCGTATATTCGCCCAACATGAGATGGATGATCCAGGTACCCAGAATTTAGTAAGTACAAAAGGGTGAGGTTGGCTTTTATAAAAGACATATTAAAACCTAGGCCCAACTGATGTACTTTTGTTAGTTTTGACTTTAGGTATGTTTTAATAGTTGCAAGTTATTATTGAGTTTCTGATTTGAATTTTTAAATCAATTCCCAAGCAGCTTAGAAGAATGAGAAAATACAGTTAGAAATGCAAAAAATATATACGAATGTATAATAGTAGGTAAGGATTTCTCATAATCTGTTGTTGATCAAGAGTGCTTCCAAATTAGGATTTACTATGCAGTTGTCCACTTTCACTGATTTTATGTACAGATGTCATTATCCTCTATTTGTATCCCATTTTTCCACATACTTCCATCTTTGTTTCCTATTACACATATTAAAATCTTATAAAGAGGCACACATTGAACAGTTTTACAGTGTCTTTGATTAACAGCACTAGGAGCATTATTCTGGAAACACCATAAGAAACGGGTAAGAACATGCAGATGAAAGGCTGCTTGTTTTCACTTGACTACCATAAGAATTTAAAATACAAGAACAAGACAAGACTGAATTTGTAATATAATGGGAAGTTCTAAGAGAATAACATGCTCCAGCAAAGACTGGTAATGCATTGACCAACTGCTTATGATTGCCTTCCAATCTACTGTCTGACAAAGCTTTGTGAATTTTTAAATGGTCAATTCCATGAGCAAAATATTTATTTTCTTCTATTAGCAAGTTTCCTTGAACTACCACTAAGCTGCAATGAAAGAGAAGATAACTAATTCCTCAGCCAAATAAGGGCATTGTTGGTCTTAGTTGGTTCAAATTTGGCTGAAGCTTCTCAGAAACTTCATTCAGTGCAGTTACTGTAACTTAGAAGTGAAGCCACTTCAACTAATTGATTGCTTTCTGATTATAAAGATAACTGCTCTTAACTTACCTGGGTTTCATCTGCTGTTTTTTCCTCTAACCTTTTCTGTGGACTTAAGGAAAACCCTTCTTCATACTCTGTGCTATGTAGTGTAAGGAATGAAGCTGTGCTGCAATAGCCAATGATTCCCAGGGTAGATAGAAGTGTTATATATCAGGTATTTTTCCATGGCCATAAATAGAACAGTCAAGTATCTGTTGACTCAGAAGAGCAGGAGAAAAAGACTAAAGTTTAAATTCTGGAATATTTATTTATATAAGGGTTTGGTTTCTATTTATTACCATGAAGAAATTTGTATATATGGTTCAAGACTAATGAAACTAATCAAGCTGGGTCATGTCAAAGAGACTTATGCCAGCTAAGCTGATATCTGAATAAGGGCTTCAGTGTCTGGAGAGCAGAGATTTATTGGTGAGCCTTATGTGAAACCTGACAATTGATCATTGGTTATTGTCATTCTCAGGATGCCTAAGAAACTATTAATGTGTTTCTCATAACTTTAGGACAAGTGTAACGTTCTGCCTCTAACTCCAAGGCTGTAGCATGGCGTAGTCTTGAATCTATTCTTTTTTAGTTTTCTAGTGCTAATCCCAATATCTTTTAATGGTCACTCATATAGGAGAGGTGAAAGAAGCTGGGGCTCATAGGCTGTTTTTTATGTTGCAATGTTCAAGTTGTGGAACATTTCCATCCTAAAAGTAGATGGTGACGGTGGTAATAATGACAACAGTGATGGAGGAGAGGAGAAGGATTAGATTTAGAGGTTGCCCAACTTCAGAACAACTCTGGAAGCTTAGAGTTTAAAAACCAAAATAAACAGAGGAAAAATCTGAAGTGTCCATCTGACCATATCCCATATACAATCCCAAAACCAAACAAAACCAAAATAATCCCAACCCTGAAAACACCACCAGTGACACAACACTTCCATTGTTGGCTTTCCAGAAATAGACAAGACTTTTTTTCCTGAGGAGCTATTGTCACTGTTATGTAATACTTACATTTTTATATTGCTTGTGTTTATTACTTGGTTTTATGTTGTTCAGTTGCACAGTCATGTCCCACTCTTCACGACCCCATGGACTGCATTACGCCAGACCCCCCTGTCTTGCACTGCCTCCCGGAGTTTTCCCAAGTCCACGCCCATCACACTGACTATGCTATCTATCCATCTCATCCTCTGCCGTCCCCTTCTCCTCTTCCCTTCAATCCT
>JANHZU010001485.1:203362-213464 GCA_032468055.1 Acrochordus granulatus | reverse complement strand
TTCTCATATTTTTATAGGTGGGAGACACTCTTCATCTGGCTCCTCTGATGAGACCTGTCCAGTATGGTTGAACCTTGGCAGAGCTCTCATCTTCTTCAGAGCACACAAGCCCCCCAACCACAGCATGGTGGTGCCTCACTGGGGGGACTCAACCTTAGGATGTCTTATTTGGCTGCTTACTGTTGGTTGTAAATCTATGTCCACTGAATGTTTCCTTGGCATATTGGGTGCCTTAGTGCTGGATGGACTTCCTACTCTACTGGCAAGTTTCTTCTTTGCTGTGAAGAAACTCCACCCCTAACCTAATTGACCAAGAAGTTTGAGTTGGTTCTCCAAGTCCCAAAGGATATACTATTTTCTTTGACACTTGGTAACCCAGGGAAAACACTTCTGAACTATTATTAAATGGAATGCTTTGTAACATAAGTACAATAGATCCAGAGACTGAAATTACAATTTTCAAGTAAAATAAATTTAAATCAGCCAAAATAAAGATATTCCACATTTTTGTACACTACTGTACTAGGTGGAACATTATTTTGGTTTGGTTTTTAAGCCCAGCTCTTTTTGCTGGGAGTAGAGAAAAAGGATGTTTTATTTTCTCAACAATCAACATTTGACTAGTGTTAAAAGCTTAAAAAATAGCAACATGGGCGCATTTTTGCCTGCACTGCTACAAAGCTAAATTTTACACCTGATTCCTTCCTTGTCTTAGCACAATGAAGTCTTCATTCAGTTAATTCCTTGTTCTGAAACAATATTAGTCCCAAGTCAACTGGGGCTGTGCAAGTCCTTTGAAAGCCATTCAGAACATGTAGGGACTTGTACAAAGCATTTTTAACCCAGCTATTTCTGCATACATGCATGTGTGCGTACATAGTTACTTTGCTCCAAATCCTTCCCAGCAAAGTGAAAAGAATGTGCATGCAGAGACAGTAAGGAACAGCATCGAAAGCACCTTCACAAATCTGGAAAAGAGGTAGCTAATTATTTTCAGAAAGCTGTGTTTTTACACATTTCTGTGCATGCTGAAGCACCTCTTAAAGCATTTGCACAGCCCTGTTTTAAAGGTAACTTGGTCAGGTGGTCTTCTTTGCAGGAACATGATGTGTGTACATATATTTGGTTTTAGAGGATTCAGATAGGGAACTGAAACATCATCTGGATTAAAGTTTGGGGTTTCCAAATGGTGAATCCTGGCTGAACTAGTTTCATAATCCTTTCTTCCTTTTTACAACAAGTGAACATGCTTCCTTGCATATTTAAGGGGTACATCCTAGAGGAAAAAAAATGACCACAACCACAAGAAATCTGTTCCTATTAGTATCCCATTAATTGAAGTGATGTCAGCACTGTATCCTTCTGGCTGTCAGTTTATAGTAAGTGCACCCGAGGGTGACCTAATGCACCATCTTCAAGCAAGAGTGTTTAACATAGCCATCTTACTATTGTTATAATTCAGACAACTTATTCGTTTAACAATTCTCACCATTTGCAGCTTTTAAAAATCATCTCAGAAATGCTTTTTGATTCTTGTTCTTGTCTGGGCTGGCAGAACTGTTTCATGATCTGAAAACAGCTGGAGCCAGCATTTTTGTTCTTTGACTCATCCATCTTTTGGATCTGATTCCATATTGGCAGAATACATTTCAGCAGAATGGTCTTATAGTCTAACACCTCCAGTTTTTCACTGAGTCACATTAGGAACTGAATATTTATTTATAAATTATACAGGTAATTTTGAAGTTGGATGAAACTATACAAATTAATAAAACCATGTACAATTACAAAAAATAATCTTAACACAGGCAACACACTAAATACCAGAATTAATTTAATACAAAGCCTGAGTATACCTATGATCTTCAATTGATACCAAAAGCTAATAAGACTTGGCATCACCATCCTTCAGCAGGAAAGCCCTTGATTAGCTAGAGGACTTTGTTTCTCAAATGGATTCTATTGAATGGTCTTGGAACAAATATCTGACAAAAGTCGCTTGCTTTAAGTCAGAAACAGTGTCTGAGGTCCCTGGATAGCCAGATATATGAGGTAAATAGATCAGATGTTCCAAACTAGTGGCCAGGAACCCTGGTGGGGGGCGTTAAACTCCATCATGCATGAGTAGGCAAAGTGGGAACACTCAAAATTCTCTTCACGTTTCATTCATCCCTTTTACCTATAGCAGCCCAGGCAGTAGTGGACAGTTATGACACATCAACACCAAAGAACCTCAGTGAAACAGTTTAAAATTGTTATAAGTTGCTGGAATATTTATTTCTTGCTTATATCTGATTTTTTAATGAAATATTCATTTTATTAATGGGAAGAGAGTTTTAGGAGTGTGTGATAAACACAAGTTTGAAAACTACTAGATTTGTATAAATGTTCTGGTTCCTCTGTGTTTTGCATTATTGTACTATCATCATGAGGAATTGTTTATGTTTACTTGTGTTCCATATCTTGTGGCTAATTATTCTGTTATAAATGACTGGTTGGGAAAAGAATCAGCAGACAAGTTTTCTCTAACATCTGGGTTGCCCCAAGTTATTCTTGATGTGTTTTTGAATCGTACATTGGGTGGAAGGGAAATTCAATTTTCAAATATTTTTGACAGCACTGGTGAAAGGAATCTGCTACTACTGTTGTGCAAATTTTTGCCAATTATATCCATGCATTACGCAGTTCTGTTTAATGTCATTTCTGGGCCAATTAAAATATAGGAGTAAAATCTGTTAGGGAAAGACACAAGTCTTGGGAACAATTGTTTTCTTGATGATATACATTGTTTCTGTAACGTGCCTCCCTGAAGATAATTCTAAAAAGTAATTTAATCTTAATGCTATTAGTGACCTCTTTCAGTTCTTTGCTGACTAACACTGAAAGTTCATTTGTAAGACAAATGATTTGGTAAGATAGATTTCACATTTTGTATTACATTGTTAAAGAAGTAGCAGGCAACCTCCAAAGATGTGATATTGTCTCTAGATCCTCTTTCTTCCTGCCTTGACTCTTTCTCTAGTGCAGGAGGTAGTGATTTAAGAATGCTGAGCAAACACAGGAATTTAGATTTTAATGTAAATGTATTGCTTTATATGAAGTAGTGTTCTCAGCCTTAGCAACTTTAAGCCATGTGGACTACAGTTCCTAGAATTCCCCAACCAGCCATACTGACTGGCTTATGTAAATGCTTTGAATTGGGTACATAGCATATGTGCTTTCAGAAAAGTCTTTCCAGGGAAATTATGAGATTCACTTGCATTTCCAGATGTGAAGCTCTCAATCTCAGATGAATAATGTTTGTGACTATAGTGAATGGGAGTAGCCTGTTTGATGTGCATTTTCAGCAAGATATGATAAATCTTCCTGTGGAACTGAATTTCTGATGAGGTTAAAGAAACATTTAGTTTGTTTTTTTTGCTGAGACCCAAATGGGAAGAAAATGTTTCTGATCTCAAATATATAAGAAGACTCAAGGCTGTATTTGGACAGGGAATGCCAAAAAAGTGACTTAGGAATCTCATGTGCTCAAAAGCAGTTGTTTCTATGAACTCAGCTGGCTTCTTCAGGTACAGTCCAATACTGTGAGACAATGTGTATAGTGATGGTTGATGCATTTGTCATCTTATAATATTCCATTGAAATAGAGGACTGTAGCAACCCTGGTTTTTGCAGGCAAAACTATTTTTCCTGGGTGGGCTTGACCTCAGCAATGAGGGGAGCAGTGATATTAAATCATTTGGCAGTCCTCTAATTTTGGAACTCCTGGCTTCAGGAAATTAAATTAATTCCTGTTGGGAATTTGGAATGGAAAACATTTAAAATGTGTTTTGGCTTGCGGTGCTGGGAAGAGGTTAGAAAATGTGCCTGTCATGTGACATGAGCACTTTCCAGCTATCCTCTCTTGGAAAAAAAATGATCAGAAAAGGTGCTGTCTTTTTGGGTCCTGGCAATGCTGGAGTCCTGAAATTTTGAAGAAAAAAATCCATCTCTGCAACAGTCCTTTGAGATAAAATAACCCTGATATCTCTTTTTTCTTATTATTGATACTCAGCATCCAACCAAACTTCAGTAATAGGAAATGTGCTTCATTGCAGCACCATGGAATAAACTTGTACTTGGGTTTAATATATATGTAGGCAGTTTAAAACTGGAAGACAATTCTCTTTTCAAAGATTTTTTCAGAGTGAGGGAAGGAAGGAGGGAGAGGCTGGGCATGTGAAGAAATAAGCCAAAGTTTGGTATAATGTATCATGTGACCAAGCCGGTGTGATTTATTGGTTAATGTGTGGGGAGAGACCAGCCAGATATTTTTTACTTGATGAACCATGGTTAAACAAAGTTTAATTAAGCATGTTATGTGAGCACATCAAGAACAGGTGAGAAAGTTTATAATGAATGTGGTTTAGATAATTTTAATCACCATATAATATGACTTGGAGACTATATTTATAATAATATGTTAGAGACCAACATGACTGACTTACCTGTGTCTCAGGGTGTTGTGCAATTTCCGCAATTGCAGTTTGGTTACAGTTAAGAATAATGTGAATTCATGTAAAATTGATGAGTTCATTTAACAAAAGGTTGAATGTTTAACTGTTGATTACTTTTTAAAAGTGAAACCGAGAGGGCATAAAGTTGTTTTAAGAAATTGTAAATAGATAAAATACAGTAAATTGTTTCTGAAGTCAGAAATTTAATTCACATTATGATCCTGTTGTTCTTGCAAAAAAATTGGTAATTACTGGTAACCAAAGACAGTTTAATATCTGCCTTCATTTCTTTCATTTTGCTTTCTTCAAATGCCATCAATTGACAACAGTGGAAGAATACAAACTGATGTAGTAGTCCAGGTTTTTATAAGAATATCATAATTTTGCAACCATCTGCAGGAGCTTGACATCATTTGTGGTACCCATGGCAGAACGTTCTGAACACCTAGGTGGTTCAAGGGAGTTTTTCTTGATGGAGTTTTCTCCTTGGAAGCAAAAGTTGGACATATAAGAGAAAGATGCCCTGCATTCTCTAGGAATGAGATAACCATTGATAGTGTTTTTGTTTCTGATTTCATGAACCAAATAGCAACTTAGTTTGCTAAAATAAACAGTAAAAAAAACAGATGCATGGCTTTAGCAGGGTTGGACAACTTTTTTTTCAGCCAGGAGCGGCTCTATTTTGTTTGTAAATGCTCTTGGTCTTTACATTAGATACCTATGTGAAATGGGATTAAATTCAGTGGGGTAATTTATCCATTAAAATACTATGTATCTAAGAGTTCCAAGTAGTATGAAAGAGAAAGTGTGAGTCATCATACTATCACTGGAATGGATGAGAATCAGATTGTTTTGCCTGTTTTGGAAGCATGTTACATATTGTCCAATAAAAGCCTTAAAAAAGAAAAGAAAAATTGATTTGGACAGATTGAGGGAGAAAATTAATGCCCAGTTTTGCCCCTTAAACCCTTTTGCATTTACAAAACCCCATTAAAACCACTTTTGCCCTGCCTAATTTGAGGAAATTATACTCAGGTTTGTGATATCTGTGGATAACTCATCCTACTTTAGAAGTTCAATTAATTTTAAGAAGTTTCCAAAAACTTTCATAAGGTTGTTTCTGTTTGCAATGGTTCAAGTCAGTTCCATTGAGGGTAACTTCTACTTCCCTAGTGGGAGAATGTAAATGATGTCAGAGAAGCAGCAGATTTTGGTAAAAAGTTGTGAATGGGACAATTAAACATGGTTTTATGATAACTGTAGTTCTCTAAAATTTTTCTGTGAGTGTACTGCGCAGATATATAGGGTGACCCAAAAAATGGGAATTTTTGAAGCGCGTATTGGCAGACATGAGCAAGTGGCAGCACTGCGAGACAGTGACCTTGAGCAAGTAATTTTTTAAAAATGAAAATTCCATCATAGTTTCTTAAATGGCATGTTTTAAGGTTTCAATTACTATGAATAAAATATTTTTCTTCCATCTCTCTTGGTTTTATTGGATTGTTAAAAAGTTCCCGTTTTTTTGTGTCACCCTGTAGTTTGCTGTCGTAGCCACAACTCTCTATTGAAGAGTGACAAATTTCCTGCCCACTAACCACCTTATTTAGTAGACCTTATCAGGACAAATGTCAGTAATTTTATGACAGACACAGTTACCTGGTTTACAAGCCTGTGCAAGTTCAAATGCTAGTATTCTTTACTTCCATTGGGTGTGGAGGGTTGTACAACCCTGTAGAGGGTTGTACCTTGAACCAGAACAGCCAGTATTTCTCTTGAGATAGATTACAATGTGATCATATTTGAAAAATTTATCAGATTACAGAAGCAACATTTGGAGGAGTTTGGTTGGGAAAAAAAAACTTTTTGGAAGGCAGTGAATATCTAGACAGAGTCACTGGTATCTTGTAGGTGAATGCAGTGAAGAATAGTAAATTTGCTCCTCCTTTGAAAACTCACCATGCATTAGACTGATCTGGATAATTTTGCCTACAAGTACCCAATGTTCAAGGAATATCATTTGGGCAGGAGAAAATGTAGAAGGGATCAATAAAGATGATGAGAACCAAAAGTTGAACTTTTATATTTAACAAAGACATGTGAGAAAGTTTTTTGTTTTTTTAGAGCAGTTATAAATTTGGGTTCATGGTACTTCCTCATGTAAAAACAAAAACTTTATCATGTAGTTTAATTTTTTCCAAAGTAGAAAGATTTTGCAGTAATTTTTTTGAAAAAGTAAACGTAAAGGTTTCTTTCTGTCATGTCCAACTCTAAGGGGTGATGCTCATCTCCAATTCACAGCCGAGGGAGCCAGCATTTTCTGAAGATGTTTTCGTGGTCATGAAACATGACAATATACTAAGGCTCATGGAACGCTGTTACCTTTCCCACCAAAAGTGGTACTTATTTATCTACTTGCATTTTTACCTGCTTTCGAATTGCTAGGTTGACAAAAGCTGCAGCAAGTAACAGGAGCTCACCCCATCACGCAGCAACGTTTGGGTTCCCACTACCATGACTTTGTAAGTGCTTACATCATTTTGTTCTTTTTTCTTCCATTCAGTTGTGTCCAATTCTAGAGACTGCCTGGACAAGTCCCTGCAGGTTTTTATAATGTTTTTCAGAAGTGGTCTGTCATTGCCTCCTTCTACTCCGTATGGTTAGTACATGATTCTGTTCCTACCACATGTTAACCTATAATGTATTGAATTAAGCCAATTGCTAGGTTTACACACCTGAAAGAGGGCACAATGATTGGATTTGTACAACATATTGAGCTAGAAATTACTTGACTATATTTTAGCCTAGTGTGTTATATGAGCAAAATTTGTGTGATTAATCTATAGTTCTATGAAATACTAGCCCCAAAATTGAGTTGATTAAATTCAGTTATGTGAGCAGAACAGTCGCTTAGTGGCGGTAACAATCAGGACAATCTCAAAAAGATCCCCAGGATTAGCTAAGTATGTGGGTTGGAAGCGGAGACAGTCCAGCTTTGAAAAGAAAAGTGGCAGGGAAGCACTGAGGAAAGAAATCAGCACAAAGAACTGAAGCAGACAGGCAACACTAATTTCTTTTCCGTTTTTTGTAAGAATTTTGCATTGCGAGTTAAAAACTTTTCATTTTGTAAGGTGATTTCTACCCTTGGCAGTTGTAGTACTCGACTCTTCTCTTAGGTTTCTAAAACTTGCATGGATCTTTTGGAAACCATTGGCACTTGATGCCAGTCTGCTACTCTGAGGAATAAACTTGGCTGCTGCTCTATATATCAAGGCAAAAGGAATATAGACAAAAGGAACAGAAAACAAGGTGATTCCTTTGATTCCTCTTTAAGGTGTTTCCAGACAGATTTATACTTAATTCTTTATGAGGCTAGAGAAGAACAAGAGAGCCTGAATGTTCATGGGAACAGAACAGTCTGAGAAAATGAGAACTGCCTTTATGGTGCCCGCTTTCCTATTCTACTTATTCTGGGCTTCCATCAAATGGTGGTGTCTTCATTTTAAGAAAGGGCATTTGGTGGATTTACTTGGCTTTGTTTCCTTTTCTTCCTTGAAAGCCCTCCTGTCTGATGGAAGAACATCCATCGGTCATTTTCCTTAATGTAGGATAGTGATGGGGCTGGGCAAGAGGCAAGTTGATAGATAAGTAGGCTGGTGGGTTTAATCATCTATCAGCCTCACTCCTCATTTTGCACAAATGTTTTGGGTGGGTGAATTCAGAGAGATCCAGAATAATAGCTGACCATAGCTGGGAGAAATTGCACCATGAAGCACTGGGGCCTCTCCATTGTCTCCTTATCCTTCCTTGAGAGCCAGACTTCCAAGCCAGAAATTATTTGAAGACCTGGTTGATACTGGGGAGAGCCCAGTTTGCAAAAATGGACATCACAACAAAACAGATTTTGTTTGGGATGACATTTCACTCTAAGATTAATGCAGGCCTCTATCAACTTCCAGTCGAATAAGTATAAACTTCCAGTTATATGAATTGTGCTGTTGAAGCTTATTGATTTTAACTGAGTACTCTTTCTGCCACTACTATTTGTACTATATTTGACTTTCCAAGAAAGTGGTGGTAGCAGCAGCAGCAGTTCTACCCTTTACTTTTGCTCTCAAATTTATTTCAATTTGATACTCAGCTCTACAAGCAGGGAACTTTCAATATATGAGCCAAATGGAGACTTTAAAGCCACTCAGTTGTAGCTGAGTTCATTAGGGTTGAAGACTAGATTAGAGAACAAATGATGTTCTCTCGGTCACATCCTCTTACCTACTTTCCTTACTTCATCCAAGTGCTAAATTTCTAGATTTGAGAGGGATGTATATTGATATAAAGCTAGTTCTCACAAGGACATAAAGGCATTTGTCTTTTTTTTCTGTTTTAGCATTGTTTTGATAATATGACAAATACAATACCTAATGAGATAGTCTTAAAAATATATCTTAGTGAGTGCTCATCATACAAGTTTAGTTGCTAAAATGCTTGCATTAGTTGCAACTTCTGTCGGATGTATACTTTTTTTCCCCCCTCAATTTGGTTGTTCAGTTCGCAGAGACTGCCTGGATAAGTCTCTGCAGTTTGGTTGACAAGGTTTTTCAGAAGAAGTTTGACATTGTCTCTTTTGTAGGGCTGAGAGAGATTGACTGGCCCAAGTCTGGCTTTGTATCTAAGGCAGGACTAGAAATAGGTGTCCTGCTTTTTAGCCTGATGCTTTAACTTTCACACCAAACTGGCTCTCACTGAGAGTAATGAAAAGGGTAATAAAAAGTAATGAAAATGGTAACAAAATTTTATCAGTTCGAAAGCGTGCAAAATGTAGATAAACAGGTACTGTCTAAATTGGTGGGAATGTAACAGCGTTCTGTGCGCCTTGGTGTTTAGTCATGCCAGCCACATGACCATGGAAGCGTCTTTGGACAATGCTGGCTCTTCTGTTATGAAATGGAGATGAGCACCCCCCTAGAGTCAAACATGACTGAAAAGGGAAACTTTTACCTGCAGATTTATGTCCACTGCTGTGCAGTATAAGGGGAGAAGATCAGAATATTTTTTGGTTTATTTTTAGTGAGTCTTGTGGAATATTAAAAAATATTTGGTTTATTATGACTTCAGCTAGTTGGACCTTCTAGTCTTTTGATAAATGTCCTTTTTTCTTTTTCTACAGAATCACATCAGGATACTCTTCTTTTTTTCTGCAAAAGTTGATTCTTTTCACAAACTGGATATAATTAACAAAAAAGAGTTTGAGTTTTTGAAATTATTAATATCTAATATCCATCCAAAGGCAGTGTGCAGTGATGGGGCGTTTGTGAGTGTAGCTCGCCTGCCATGCACCCCACAGGGAGTGCAGATACCAGCTTTTCCCGTACGACTGTGCAAACTTTGTCCCGTAGCCACTGCCGGAACATAAAGCAGAAGATTTCTCAGTGGGAGGGTCGGACAAAAGGGGACTGCCTGGAAGAAAAGCAAAAACTGAAGGATTTTGGGGTCAAATATGGTCTCAACAACAGGGAAAAGCCAAAAGGACTTGCACTTGACAAGAGTACCGAAGAGCTAGCAAACGTTCAGCACATAGGTTTAGATTTCTGGGAAAACTCTAATCTCTG
>JANHZU010001485.1:179311-197463 GCA_032468055.1 Acrochordus granulatus | reverse complement strand
CCAAGGTGAATGGACATATAGTGATTGCTCAGATGGTCATCTCCAGTTAATACTTGGCTTTGTGCTTGTGCTACACAGGGATTAGGTGTTATCATACAGAAATCTGAACAAAATGAAGTTATTTGTGTAGGGTGCTCCATGATTTTATAAGTAAATACATACACTGTTGTGATACTGTGGCTTTATTCCCACGTGGATCATTATATTGCAGTTATTCATTGAAGAACACAGAGATACATAAAGTCACTTTTAAGAGAAAGGATGCTCATGAAGCTAATTTAACTTAGTTCGGTTTCTCTTTAATCTGAAGAAGTTTGCCTTTCCATGCAGAAAACCAAAACAAAAAATAAAAGGAATAAAAGAAGACAATTATACAGTATGTGTAAGTGTTTGTGCACAGGTATTTCTTTTCAGGAGTGGATCCACATAGATGCGATCCTCCCAATTACTAGTGTAGCTTCACATTCATTTAACTAACCCACCATTTCTTTTCTCTCCCCTGCCTTCTAATGTTTATATGGCCAATATTGCTAAATTAAATCTTCCTATTGGCCCATACCAGCTGGGTGCTGAGATTCATAATTTAGAAATTTTTAGAAAATCAGATACTATGTACCTATTTAGATGGCTGCCTAAACCAGTTAATATCTCTTATCTACCTACTACTTACCAAAACTGCTTACAGTGATAGCTCCAAAATGTTCCATCCCAATTTTTGTACTTAGTAATGAACTGGAAGATGGGAATGTTTTGCCTGTTCTTTTGTCTCTGATGGTTTGGAGAAAAGGAGATGTTTCCCTCCATTATATTATAAATTATAATATTATATATAATATTATATTATATTCCTATTAAAATATTAAATTATAATAGCTACTATTGTTAGTGACTATTTTTCCATGCTGTTTTGTAAAAGGAACAAACACAGTAATTTATAAGTATTTAATGAAGTATGGACATCTATCAATTAAAAGGAAGAACTGCTTTAGGCATTTTGGACAAAGAAGTGAGATGTGGAGATATCAATTGTTCTTATACAACTGCTACCCTAACTCTAATCCTTTTGTCTTCATGAAATTTAAGTCATATTTTTATGAGTAGTTTAACCCCAGAGCTGATGGTTGTTTTGTTTCTTTGTGGGATTTAGTTACTTGTTAGGTGTAAAGCTGGTTTTAATTCTAAGTGACTGCATGAACCATCCTTGTAAATTGTAGTTCTCTCAAGGACATTCCTGTAGCCTGTTTGATCTTGTCCATCAATCTAGCCTGTTGTCTTCTACTTTTCTTCAACCTATCAAACATACATACGTTTTTAAATCCATCATTCACTTCACATGTCCAGTGTTCTTGAGTATCTGTTTGCTGCCTAAAGGAAGCAGTCAGCCTTTATTTGATCCAAAACTGATTGATTGCAGTCCTTAGTACTCTTAATAAACATCTCCAAAGGCATAATATAAGCCTACTGTCTTCACAGGATAGATTAGAATAGGAAAAAATGCTGCAGAAGAAAAAAACCTTGAATTTAAACTCTGGAGAATAAACTTAATATAAATATTTAATTGGCTGTGCTCTGCAGTAGGCAGATCTCTTGTGTATATATGGCTTCAGTATCATTTGCAAGAAAACAGATAATTTAGCCCTATTCCTGAATATGGGATTAAATAGAAAATCACAATTTATTGCAGTGCCTATCATGAAGTCTTAAAAGTATCAACTGTAGATTTTAAATTATTTTTAATAACAATTATTTTAATAGTTTTGACTTTTTATGTGGTTACAACTTTTTGATTTGGTTCCAGTCCAACCATTCTTAATATATGCTTACTGTGTAAGTTACAGAGATATGGGAACAATATGCAGCCTAGTCTCACTGTTTTTCTTATTCTGAACTATTATGTTTTCCTCCAAATTAAATTCTAAGATCAGCTTCTTGTTCAAAAAAAGTTCCTTATGATTATTATTGTTAGGTGGGAAGAAGCAGGCCCAGACAGCTCAGTTCTAATTCTAAAGGTTTATTGAATTTCTCCAACTGCCAGCTCATACCTGCATACCCCAGATATGACTAACAGTGGTCTTCACAGGGTTGGACCTTTGGCATTTGTGTATGTGCAGAGTCCAAACTAATCACCCTGTTCACCCCTGCTTCAGCCCCTTCTTCTACCACAATTATTTTTGTGAATTCTTCTGTTATTCTTCTGAAAAAAATAATTGATATGATTGGGTAGAGTGGGCATGCTCCAGGTTCTCTCTATTAAGCAGTGCCATCTGGTGGGATTGAGGAGGTGTGCCTTCTCTATGACAGCACCTGTTATTTGGAACAACTTCCCTATCCCGAGATTAATTTGGCTCCCACCTTGACTGTGTTTAAAACTTGATGTTCCCCTATCCTTGGTTTAAATGAGTGTTGGTACTTTTTTGTTCTTGGTTAGGATGGTTATTTTCAGACTTCGGAGTTTCCTATCGGTATCATCTGTATTTTTTGGCAGTTTTATTGTGCGCTGCCCAAAGTTACTATAAAATTGGGTGGACTTATAAATTTAATAATATTTAATAATTTTGTTTTATGAATGGTGACATAAAATAAATATTTTCCTATTTAAATGTTTAGCTATTAGTATTAATATATTCAACATTCTGGCATGATCTCCACAAGGTCTTCTCACTCCATGTATTTTAATGGGGAATTCTTAAGTAAAACTTGATAAAAATGAGATCAGTAATTTGTTCCTTTGTACTACTATTTTCCAGTTCTATATTTGTTGAGATTAATTTTGTAGGACTTTGACTCTCTCTTCTTCTGTGGCTTTAAAGAGTTCAATAGATATTTCATCTGTACCTGGCACTTTCTTAGCTGACAGCAGAATGGTTGCCTGTCATGTCTCATTCTCTTGTAGAACTGATTCCTGAATGTATTCTATTTGTACAGATGTTCTTGTCAATCTATACAATAATCTCATTTGTAAGGGATTTCAATATTTGTTTAAAATACTCTATACTGCTTTGTTTTGGAGCAAAATCTATGAAATCTCTTCTTTTATTATTCTCGAATGGCCAACATTAATTGTACATTTTCTGGTGATTTCTGGGTTGCTCTTAAATAGATTCTTCATTTCCTTTTCTTATTATCTTACATTTTTTATTAACATTCTTGATTGAGATATCTTTCCTTCTCCTTTCTTGTCCGATGTTAAAATTTGTGTTTAGTTGTCATATATCCTTCTTGTTGTTTAAGGCAAAAGGATCTTTCCTTGGTTTTCATGATTGCTAGTGCTGAAAGTCAGTATTCCTCCATGAAATACTGGATTTTTTTCCATTTTAGTTTTCCTTTAGTCTCTTATATCTTCATATAGTGATCTTCATTTTCAGTACTGTATAAATTAAACATACTATATATATTGCTTACATTAATATCTAATTGTATATTCTCCATCTGCTCTTTTTAATTTAATTTTTTAAGCTTATCCTATATAAAATATATATTTATCAGGTTCAGCTCATGATGACAGCATCTATGCAAGTTTTTTCACAGCATTATGAGAGTAGCTTGTTATTTCTTCTGTGATGTTTTGCTACTTACTATATCTAGCTTACAGAAACTGGGATTTCTGGTAAATTTCCCACCCAAATACTAATCAAGCCTAATCCTGCTTAGCTTCTGAGGTCAACCACATACCTCTATCTGCTTCGGCTTAAACTGATTCATTTGATCCTAGTAATTTCCAGTGCATTCCACAGTTGTAGTATCTCTTTCTGCATGAAAAATCTAGATAGCAGAAATTGTAAGGAATGATGACCTCCATGGGATTTATTATACTGAACAATCTACTTATGCTTTGCCTAAATTTCTCTGTAATTTATAATCTGGTGTAGTAGTTGATGACCATGATAGATATAATGATGAATGCACTCCTGGAAGTTACATCTCTCTTTTCTTTCTTTCTTTTAATCCTAAATAGAATTCATAAGGAAAGGGAAGATTGGGACTTGATTTACAAAGGGCAGTGGGGATTTCCCTTTTCTCTCATTGCACAGGTCAAACTCCCATATCTATTAGTCTCACTATTACTGTAAATGTTACCCTGCCAGTCGTGACCGATTCTAGGGTGGTGCTCATCTCCATTTCCAAGCCGAAGAGCCAGCATTCATCCGAGGACACTTTAGTGGTCATGTGGCCGTCATGACTAGATGCCATAGGTGCATGGACACTGTTACCTTTCCCGCTGGAGGGGGCGGTACCTATTTATATACTTGCATTTGCATGTTTTTGCTGCGCTAGGCTGGTGGGATTACTGTACAGTGGTTCTTTAGAGAGAAAGGAGAAATCCTTCCTTTCAAGCCTTTATTTAGCATTACATATAATGTAATATATATATATATATATATATACATATAACAGAGACCTAAAGGAAGGGGAAATAGATCTAAATAGATTTACCTGCTTGTGCTCATCCCTAATCCAAGAATAATACTGATTTCCTCTGTCTTTTAATTATATTTACTGAACGTTTTCATATAATAATAAAAAACCCAACTTTTAGACCTTTTTACTTCCACGTAAAAACCAGGCCACCCTTTTGCACAGTGGGTGTATGGTTTTCTAGTTTGTTTCTGTTTGTATCAAGTTCAGTAGAGATTGTTTTCTTTATAAAATATTAGCATTCATTTTTCCTTCTTTTACTTTTCTTTAGCTTCCCCACAAGCCACACTTCTTTCACCGTAAAACCTTGGAGCTAAAGAACACACGGATCTGCTTGCGTGGGAAGTTGCTGAAAGATACAACACTACCTGTTACATTGACTGAATGGAAGTTCTTCAAAGCAGAAGAGGCTGGAAGCCGGAAGAGAAAAAATCTTCCCCGGGTGAGGACTGAGCCAAAAATTCATAATAATTTCATTTTCTCTTGTCATTTTCCTTTCCTTGCAATCTTCAGTTGGATTATTCCTGTCACTTTTAAGTGAAAAATGATGCAATTCCTTCTTGCTTTTTAAAATAATTCTTTTTTGTATCATTTAAGTATGAGCGTTGTTGGGAATATCAGATTATCAGATGTTATAATAGTTTTTAACTTTTTAAATTATACTTTTAATGGTTCTGTTTTTAATTATTTTGTTCTGTTCTTTTCAAGTCACAAGTATGAGATGGTTAGCTTTATGAATTTAATAGATAAATATCTTCTGAACTGGGTGCCACCAGCTATGTGGGGATGGCGATTCTTAAAATTCCCTGTCTGGCCATCATTCCGATAACTGGATTTTGGGAGTTGCCATCACACTAAATGGGAGTTTGGGAGTTGCTATCACATTACATCCAGAAGGTCCTGGAGTAACAGTGGCTTGTTATTTCAAATGTCCTTTGTTTTATATTTATTTGTCAAATTTATCTTTTATTCCTCTGTTCATCTCAGTTTAGGGAAGAATGTATGAGCCTTCTCTTACGTAGTCTTTTCTGTCAATAAAACTGAAGTAGCTAGTCAAAGTGATCTATCTGAAGTTGGATCCACTCAGGTTTTTCTAGCACTATCTCCTGCAGAATAGGTGCTATCTCTTTATTTTTTGAGAGCTTAAACAAAACTTCTTTCACCATTTGCAATATGTATTTTACTTTTTTGATATGTCAGGGAAGATGTGTGGTCATCTTATCAGATAGATCATAGTTAATCTATGTTTAGCTCTACATATGGAGATTTAAAGTTGTTTTGTTTTCAACCTAAATTCAGTATTATTTAAGTAATTCAATATTACTTAAAAAACCTGAGTAGGAAAGTATTTGAAATTGAGTTTAGCTAGAATTATACTTTATTTTTGTTTATCTAGATGTCATGTCGTGCTCTATTTAGATTATCATGCAGGTTCACTAACAAGAAGGCAGTGGCAAGATCTGACAACATGTCATTAACACACAGTTATTTATTCACACGAGGAGTTAATTTTATATTTTTAATAGGAGGATGTGTTCCTGAGTGAGAACAATGTGATCTTGAGTTCATTTTGTTTTGTTTGGATTTCTTTCTCTGGGGTTGCTTATTAGTGATTCAAGATTTAATTTCCAACTACTTTAAAGCTGTTGAGCAGTTCATTAAAGATAAGGCTGTTCCATAAAATTTCAGTATAATTTTCCTGATATGCTTCTAATTCTGGGTGAATGATTAGCAGAGAAGTGCAAGGTGAATATTGGAAAACTGAGAAGCATAAATTGCCATCTAGAGTTGTATAGATTCACTCTTTTCAGCTATAAGTATTGTTAATAAATAAATGCTGTTTATTCAGTAAATAAATTAGAATCTTGTCCATTTAGTGTCTTTTCTATCTTAATATTTTAGTAATTTCTAATAACTTACATATGCACTATCCTTTAAGCAATCTCATGATCATGAAACATTGCAAAGGCAAAGAAGAGCAGATCAGACATCGGGTCTATTTAGACAAGAGTTTGAGCAAAAGAAAGACCCATTTCTACTTACTCAAAGCCAAAAGGCAAAAAGAGTCACATAGTAAGGATTTATGTCATTATGACAGAGGGAATAGGTGGGCAGAAGGAAAGCTAGCATACATTTCAGGCCAAATTTACTCTTTTTCTAAGTAGTGCATATTAATATTTTTAGATTGTGCAAAGATATTAATTGAGCCAGGAAGAATGATTAAAAAGTCCCATATGAGCATCCTTCCTCAGACAAAATGATTCCCTCAACTACATTCTGAAACGTGAGAGTAATTTACTGAGTGAGGAAGTGCATATTATTCTCTCATCCTGAATTCACAGGACTTGGCCATGATTTCTGAAAGAATGCCCAAGCCAGCCAAACATATTTCTTCAATTCCAGCATGGAAAAGAATGTATTCTCCAGCACCTTGACATCATGCATTCAGCTCCCAGAAGCATTTTCTTATAATTCATGAAGCCATTATACATTTTGCAGCCATCAGTTTGCAACAGACAGCATTGCAACAAACATGTACAATGGGAATGCATATTTCCAAAGTCTCTGTCACGTACATATATTCAGAAAGCATCAGTTTCAGCTCCCTGATATACTTTTACATGATACCATATATTTCTGACTCCAGTTCATTTTTTTATATTTGACATCCAAAAGACTGAAAAAGCTCTTGAATTATTAAAAATCAGGATTGGGAAAATTTGGGAGGAGTGGAAAAGAAACTGAAGGAGGAAGAACATAGAGTTTGTTGTATAGGTACAGACCTTTCTTAAGTTAAATGATACTACCTTTGGCCTGGACAGCAGACTTGATCTCTGAAATCCTTTTTTCTTTTTATTCTACTTAGGTTGCTATGGTCAACAAAAGTATTGGAATTAAAAACAGTTTACCTGCTAACTATCCTTTGCATCTATATATGACTTGTGATGGGAATAACTGGACCCCACCCTCTTGCCTTTGCTTAGAATGCTGAATGCATTCTCAAAACTGGGCAAGAGAGAACTTGGCCTGCATGCCATCATCTAAAATAGCAAGTAGTTGAGCAGGAGAGATGAAATTGTCAGCAAGTTTTGACTAGACGTGTTGTGGCAAAAAAATTTCTGTCTCTTGCCTATAGCTTGAAATACTTGATACCACCTGATGTTTGATGGGTTGGGCAGCTAGCACCACTTTCTGTTGAGCATGTAGCTGTTTCTCTGGAAATGGTAGAAACCAGCTATCCAAGGAAAAGTTTATTTAAGCAAAGAATTAAACAATTATGCTCTAACAGTTTATTCTTTACTTTCTATTTGGGCAAATGACATCTAGCTGACCTTGGCTGATCACAGAAAGCTAAGCAGGATTGGGGGAATGCATAGATAACAGTTCTAGATTGTCATTTAGACTAGACTAAAAAACTGTGGGAAAAAGCTAGTGACAAATTACTTCCATAATGCTTGTGAGAAAACATTGTGGATGCAGACACAAAATCAAGCTGGGCAATGGCATCTCTACTTTAAACGTGCACCAAAACACACCAGCCATAATGCATGGAGGCAGTGCATTCTCTGCATAGCACCAGTTTTATTTGCATAAATGTTTTGCTCGGTTTAGCCTTCATCATTGATTAGAAGTTTTTGATACCAGGAGTAAAAATGGTGACCAAAAAAAGTACAAAAGGCATATGAATAAGATAGGACTGGAGCATGGAGGTCTATTGGATGCTTCTTTAAGGTCATTCTACATTACTGGTACCATGCAGACAAAAATAGTTTTCTTCTTCAGACATGTATATTGTCATCAATTCTTCTATTATAGCTCTACTAAATTCTATATTTTCTAATACTAGGCTGCACATAAATGTGATCTGCAGATGTTCTTTTTCTGAACATAATTTGTCTTATTTCTTTGTATTGGGTTTCAGCTTGTACTGAAAATACAAGAAATCTTTGAATCCAGACGAGGAAAGAAACATGTGAAATTGATGGTGCAAACTGGAAAAGAACTTTCTCCAGCCAGAGGTATAAGTGCTGGGCTAAATGATTAATTAATAGTGTTAATTCTGAGGATTCCATTGAGAAATGGGATGGATCTGTGATTTACTCCTTTTCTATCTTGCTGCCTCTTTCGGACAATATTGAATTTTTGTTGCTAAAAATTGAAGAGCAAGATTCCTTGTGGTATTTTGTGTGGGTTTATATATTTTACCAATACTTCCTATCCTATATGACTTTCCTCTTCCACAGGTGCTGAAATACCAAGCTGTAGCCAAGGGCTTTTTGTGTAATTTACATTTTGCAAATCAGTGATGCCAACTTGCCTAGTAACGTTGAACAATTGATGATGATGCATGTTCCTTCAGTCCTTTGCATTGCATTATGGAGAAGGTGCTCCCCAGAAATGTATAATGAGCTTGCTTTATTTAACATCTGACACATATGTGTATATGGTTTCTAACAAATGCTTTTACTGGTTGATCCAACTGCGCTCAACTTTCAGAGCCATAGAGACGTAATGGATCATTGGCCTGTCAAACTGCTTCCAACATTTCCAGTTCCCAGCCAACTGGCAAATTCTGAGGGTAACTTTTTGTCATTTCAGGTGAAAGCAGTGGATATGACAGTGAACCAGAAAATCTGCCAAAAAGTGAGTGAATCATTCATTGGGCCTAAGACAGCTCAAGTAGCATAATTATATCTTGCAGATATTTATTGAGAGTGCTTATATTCTACACAGATTCTATGTAGTCAATGTTGTACTTCAGGACCAAGATCAGTTTGAATAATGGGGTGTTCTTTATTTGCTAGACAAAATGGATGCATTATAAATATTTAAAGGTTTTTAAGATTTAAAATATATTTCTCAGGTTTGGTGTGAGAACTCCATTCTATAAATCCACTAAGAACTGGGATGATTGAGAGGAAGAACAGTTAGATTAGAACTCAGGAAGGTCACTTTTAAGATGTGATTTCCTGGGGTTCCTCAAGAACTTAAAGACAGATGCTTGAGAAAAAAAATCAGTTACGGGGAAAGGCTTCTTGAAAGACAGCTGTTTATCAATCTTAATTTTTAGCTGCAGTGTGTAACAGCAGATGATTGTTATGTATGTCTGTAGCAAAAGATGATAGTTACTTTGCATATACAGTAGCAGTTGTAGTACCATATTACTACTTTCATTGAGAACATGTTTGAATCCCTAAAAACTTATGTGATATAGCACTGATAGTATTGGACTAGGAATGGAGTATCCCAGTTCTAGTCTACCTTCAGTCACAAACTCTCTGAATGGCCTTGGACCAATCATTCTCTCTCAACCCAATTTACCTCACAAAGTTGATATTATGAGAAAATATAGGATAGAGCATTATATATACTTGAGCTTCTGTACAACAAAGGCAGAATATAAATATAATAAAGGAATAACTAAATGATACTAAACAAACAAGAAAGTGTCAAGAGATCTCTATGATGAGAAGTTTTTCAAAGCTATTCTTCAATTCCCTAAGAGAAGGGGCACATAGTTATCTCTAAGTCTAAAAAATAGTTGTAAAAAAGGAGAGCATGTTGTAGAACCTGTTTCTGCCAAAATTGGGTATGTACAAGTAATATATTTGATTTGTATAAAGTGTTTTTGTGATACTCTACCAAAGCCTATTATAATGACACAAAATATAACATCACTTTGTTCAGACTACTGTGATCCTTGATGTTGGCACATGTGATGGTAAGTGGTACTGACTCTGGAAGACAGGATGGAGAGAGGCAGATTAGACAACTGTCATGCAAAAGGTATCACAGTTTACAGAAGCAGAGTGGGTGTGGGAAGAGTTTCAGAAGGGATTATCCCTAGTTTTCCAGGAAGGAAAAGAAGAGGAAGGGAGAAATACTTTCAATCTTGCAAGATTCTGTTAATATAACCTTACAATAAAGGGAAAGCTACAATTCCTTGTTGTGCTTTCTCTCTGGACTACTTCACAGGGCTAACAGCATAGCACAACAATGCCTACTGCTTTTCAAAAGGCTCCTTGCCACTCCTCTTAAGTGTTTCAGACAACTGCAGTTTCCAACTGTGTGAGACTCCCATCTCTCATAGGCCATAGCTTGGCACAGTAGCTGGTTTTTGCAAAGAGCAAGAGAACAGGCAACTGTGTGGCCAAAGTGCTGAAGGAAAGTCGAATGAGGTTGACTCTTGAATGCAGATTTGGACCAAATGTGTAACAGAGAAAGCATGTAAGAATGGATAGGCAACAAGTTGCTCAGGATAGTTGTGCCTTTTATCAAGGAGAAGGGAAAACAATCTGTCCAGGAAGGGAGGATTATCTTGCAAGAACTTTGATGTTTCATTGGGCTGTAATTAGACATCCTTTCCATTTTTTAATGGCATAAATTTATTAATAAAGACATGAAAACAATTTGGCATATAATCAATCTTCTTCTGCTTTTGGATCAGATGTTTCCCTGCTTTTGATCATTTCTAGTGCTGCATCTTAAGAAGTTTTTTTTCCTTTCACTGAAGCTAAAGAAGCCCAGTCATGTCTATATCTCTCTTTTGCAATATTATGAAACGCCCTTCGCTGGGAAAAAGGAGTAACGAGTGAAATTATATATAACGCTGGGCCCTTGCAAATAAATACTTGAGGAAGAACAACTGGAGCAGCAGGCTCCAAACTGGCTCTGCATTGTGACTCATCTGTCCTAATTGGCACCAGTGGCCCTGGACGCACCAGCATTTCCTGTTCACCATGCCTGGAAATTGTCAAAATTGAGCTTTGCATACAGGTTAACACAGCAATTTGTTGGTAATAATAAAGGCATAGTGCCAAGCAAACTATGATTGCTTTCTTCACTTCTTTCCTTCAAACAGTTTTATGAAGATGGACAGATCAGCATTTTCTCTATGTACTGTAGCTATTTATTTGGGTCCATATAATCTGTGTCACTGCAATTTTCATAACTTTCACACTTCACCTTTAAAGCATTGTGGGCATTTAGAATGAATAGCTTCATTTAAGTGCACCACAATGGACTAAAAAGGTCCATTCTGTTTAGATATTAAGCTTTGCAGCTTGTTGATTTAGTATGAGATTATTTTCATACTTTTTATTGGATAATTAGAGTATTATTGCTGCTCACATTTTCTCTTATTTATGGGAATACTCTTATTTCAGCAACACGGTTATTACTTGTAGTTATGCTGGATGCAGCTGTAATTGACCTGCTTTTAGCCATAGGGAAATATTTATTATTTCTGCTAACTCCCTGCCTGGTGAATGGAAGCCATGCCATTTACCATCAAAGATGCAAGTTTTGGCAATTGAAGAACTGGTTATTTTCTCTAGGTCGCCATAAGCGCCTTCTGCAGGTCCAGGCTCAGTCCAAACGGAATCCACACTACCAGACATTGGAGCGAGATCTTATTGAGTTCCAGGAACAGCAGCTCTTTGATCTGTTTGTAGTGGTATCTCTGCAGAAGAAGGCATCAGAGGCAACTTACACCCCACAGATTATACAACAGTTTCCATGTAAGGTTGGTGCCTGTTTACTTCTATCCATGCTCCACAAAATTAAATTTAGGTGCTTTGTTGGCCAGGAAGAAGGTACCTTTACTCCTGTTAAGAAATGACAGAGCAAATACAAGATGAGCATTGTCTTTGCTAAGTTGTGCTTCCATTGATACAAAGTCTGTTTTTGGATGCTCAAAGTGTAATATTGCAGGGAATTCATTATGGATTTTCAGAGAGAAATCCCTTAGTCTTTCTGGGTTCAGATTCTAATAAACAAGCAAATTAGTGCTTTGTCTGTCTTCACTGTGTGTAAGTATAGACCAGTATTTCCCAACCTGGCCAGCTTCCAGATGTGTAGACTTCAACTCCTATGGCTATTACTTTGAAGTCATAGACGTGAAACCCACACATCTGGAAGATGGGAAACACTGATTTAAGTGATGTAGAATGTTTATGCAGTAGTTGGGTTCTTCTCCATAGTATTGTTTATGCTACAATAAACAGAAAAACAGCATGCTATTTTATGCATAAGTACTAAACATATTCGTATTTTTTCACTGTCTGCTTTGTATGATCTCAGCATCAGGCAAAAGAGTATGATTTCACGGAACAGGTTTCAGGGCTTAAAGTATACTGCAGAAATGCACAACTTTTTCTGAGCCTAAGTAGTGAATTTGTCCTTTGAATAGAATCCTAGAATTAGATGCCAAAGAGTAGTGGTTAAAATTATCTGTATTAATTTAGAGTTAACTTGATAATTCTCTGGGAATATGAGTAATTATTTCTGCCTTTTGTTGCATTCAGAATTACAGTTTGGTAATGATTTCTGGAGGTATCATTCCAAAATCCGATAATATTCTCAAAGATTTTGGACAGATATAAACCTAAAGATAGATAAAGACCTACTTGCATATAAAGTATGCAAAATGCACATTTGCTTCCTCAGATATGTATTTGGAATCCAGTGAATTGGTGGAAAAAGTCTGAGGGAGGAATAATTTGGAAAATAGAGTAATGGGATGAGGACAGAAAATATTTTCCTATATTTATTTCCTCTCCTTCAACCACCATTTGTTTTGGAAAAAGTAGCTGTCAAGTATACATGTTATCCTGATGTAGCTGGCAGCCCTCATTCCCCTCTGCAGATTCTGGTGGACTGCAAAGCGGTTTACAAAAAAGCTAAAAAAGAAGCTTAGTTTCTTTGGGAAAACACTATTTTTTTGGGCTGCATGGTTTGGATTAGATTCAAATGAAGAATGAAATACAGCTGAATAACAGTAATCCCCAAACTGTGCTGATTTAATCTCAACAGCTGTTGGTACCAAAACAACTGGCTTACATTGCTAGGAAATGCAGTAATGATTCACAGGGTCACATGGTTGTTTCACTCTTTACGGCACTCTTGACAAAATGGATGGTGGCATTTTGCCAGCCCATTTGTTTTTTTCTGCCTAGGACATGTCTTGTAGTTTGTTAACGAGATTTGTACAGAAGGGTCTTTCATGCTGGGATTTAGCAAGAAACTTTGCTCAAGTAATTATGGGGCAGTAATTATATAAAATGAGCCCCATTATTACAGACTTCCACCAGCTCCCAAAATAGTGCTGTTTTCAAACTGTCTGTCAGTCACTTACTTGAATAGGCCATATAGATAGGGAAAACTTCCAGAAGAATAATGCTATGAAACTCATGAAATTATCTGAAATTTGTTAGCCTTTTAAATGTTCAGTTTTTTAAAAAAATATGTTATGCAAAATAGCTTATTAAGAACCTAAAATAAATAGTGAGGAGGCAGAAAGTTGGGATTTGATATTGCTCAAAAATCCAAATGTATCAGATCAGATACTTTATTGGCGAAGTATGGTAAGACACTGAAGGAATTTGACTCTGGTACAGCAGCTCTCAGCACACTTGCAAGACAACAGTAAATAAAATAATAACAATAAATGAAGTTAAATATTCTACAATAAAGTGTGCCTTCCAATGTCCAGGAGTTCTTTTCTGGAATATGTAGTCCACAAAGAGTTGCAGAGAACTGTAGAATTGCAACAAAGTGCAAGAGCTCACTTCATCAAGACTGCGTCTTGCAGCATCATCTTGAGGGTCATTAGGTACCAAAGAGATGTCAAGACCCACTTGTAGAAATGCTGGAGGCAGAGATCCAGGCACTTGCCCTCAACTTCCTTCTCCATGATGTGCTCTGAGAGCAGCCAGGACAGTGAGGGCAACGGTGGCAGCGGTGGCAGGCATGGGTTGGCCGGGCAGGCTGACAGCAGGGATGGGGCAGGCTCTATCAGAGGAACCTACTCAGGTGGGCTTCCTCCATCCTGCTTGGTGCTTTCCTCATCCTTCTCCAGAGCAGCAGTGGCAGCGGCAACCTCCTCTTCTCCCCCCGTCTCTTCCTCCGCTACTTCCTCAGTGCCAGCAGTGGTGGCTTCCCTGTCCTTGCCAGGTGGTGACTCTTCCCCAGCAGACCCTCTGTTGGCTCTTCTCAGTGGCCACATATCAATTCATACATCAATGGATGTATTTGGAATGTTGATATGAATTTTTGAATACTTTCACAAAATGGCTATCTCAGATGGTTACCCATTCATGAAATGATGGTCTTGATAGATCTGGCACATCACAAAACATTTCCAGACTGAATTGCAATTGGTGCCATTTTTATTTTTTATGAATGTATATAGGGCCTATTTGATGCTCAGAATTCTTTTTCAAAATAAATTCTAGAGGCAGATGGCTTGCCTTTCATATGACAGAACTCCATTTATATGATTTAAATCATCTGTTTCATTTAAAAATCTTGGTTGGGTGTTTTAAAATATTATTGGATAAATTGCTGCCCACAGGTTCCAGATATGTTGGAACATAGTCACTGTTTCTGCATCTAATTTGCACAGAGAAAATATTAGCCTGCTTTTTTTTGTTTGATGGTCTGGCAATTTTTTTCCCATTTGCAGCCTGACCATCCTTTTCGTCAGCCGAAGGATACTGAAGAGAGACTGAAGGTCATTCCCAAATTCTGTTTTCCTGATCCCAAAGACTGGTGTCCAACCTCAGAGAGAAAGAGGTAATGTCCAATGACTTACTCATTTTGGTCAAAGAGTTTTGAGGCATACAGGAGAATTATTCAGCATTCTTTGGTGATTAATCCTGTTGTTGGTTTAATGACCATATTTACAAGTCTTATAAAATGGTGTAGTATTAAGCACAATGTAATTTAAATCTGGTCTCTATTATTTAGCAACATTAAAAACTTTTCCTGATGTCTTCATCAAAATAAATGTTGTAAACTACAGTCTTAAATACAATTTTCCAAAATATCGTGAGTTTCTTCATAAAATTATATTAATGTATATATGCTCCCAAATGGGGTGGTGGTTTTGTTTTTTGTTTTTGCTTTTAATGCAAAAATGTTTGTTTGTTACATCTTTAAACTGCCCATCTCCCACAGATTCCCTCAAAGATCTTGCTTTTTTTCCTTACTGGATTTTATTTGCTTTCTTTACCCTTGATACTATAATTATCTTACTTTTCTTGCTGTGGATCAATTTGCTTTGTTTTGGTTTGAATTAGAATTGTTTTAGTTAAGTATATTTATTGTTTCAATAAAATGCATGGGAGATGGTAAAAGAGATTACCAAATAGGTGGATTACCTGCTTTCTGTGAGGGACATTATCTCTCTCCTTTATTCTGTTCAGTGGCAGCAGAATGACATCAGACACTGTGCCATTTAATTTTTTTTAAAAAAATACCTTGTTGTGTGTTTATTTTCAGCCCTACAATGGCCTAGATGTTGTTGGCCCTAGCATTCTCCATCTTATTTATCACTATGGTAGCAGAAGTAGTCACTTCTAAGCTGCCAATTATGGTTATTTGTGACAGGGTGGAGATCTTGGAAGGCAATATACTGATGAAATATCTCTTGTAAACCTTCTGAAGCCTCTGAACAATCTCTGTATATGGGAAGTTGATAAGAGAAGTATGTTTTATGTCCAGTTGTGATATAAGAGCTCCTTACAGTTTCACTTCCTTCATCAAAGTAACCATTTTTATTTGTATTGTCCAGTGAAACATTTTCTTTTGTGCTAACTGGTGAGGATGGCAGCCGCTGGTTTGGGTATTGCAAGAAGCTTTTGGTAAGTAAATAAGAATAGTAATTATAATAAGACACCTGACTTACAGCAACTCTTTAGTGTAGAAATTATTTTAAAGAATTTGTCAAGTGTTCCATTGGGAGTGAATGTAGGTATCCTGCTGTCCTAGAATTTTGTCGTGAAACAACATCAAAATCCTGTAACGTGTATCTTTCCCTAAATCAAAAATTTCCAAAAGATATCAGAAGAAAAACATTGTAACGGAAAATACAAACAGTGGTACTTGTGATCTGAAGACCTCATATTGAGGAAAACTGCATTTTAAAAATTTGTGTTGAACTGAAATTGAAACTTGCCATCAGAAAAAGTCAAGGACCTATGGAAGGTACTAGCCTAGGGAATTATTAAATTAGTGGAACACACTCACACATACGCATATATATATATACTTAGATGATATTGTGAATTTTGTATGATTTTTTTAAATAGACCCCTAAGAAAAGAATCTGGATCCAAATACTGCCTTGCTGAGGCTGACAATAAAGCAGAGATAAATGTTGAGCAATTTGTATTTATCTCTGTTATGCAGCAGCTGGTAAACAGCAATTATTTGTTAGCAGTCTTAGATAGTTTGCAATGCACTCTAGTGCTTTGTATCTTAGATAAATGAGCCAAATATAGAAAAAAAGAGATAAATAACAAAGGGTCACTCAAACAGTGAGAATGGTGTGTCATATAGGGAAAAAAAAGGTAGAGAAAGCCATTGTTAGAAACTGGGATTCTGGAGTAACGCTTTCTTTCTATTGCTTTTTAGCCAGAAGGGAAAGGAAAGCGGCTACCTGAGGTCTACTGCATGGTTAGCCGCCTAGGCTGCTTCAACCTTTTCTCTAAGGTGAGGAAACTTGCATTCGCACAAGTATTGCTGTTTGCCTTGCAATATCCCTGAATAAGTTGCTGTTATCTACGGGAGTTGCACTTCATAGTGCAAAACTGATCACTTGGAACAGGCATGGCAATCATTTTCCTGCAGAGGACTCATTGTCCTTGGGAATACTCTGCTTTGGGGGCAGGATGTGAAATTAGACAAAGCCCAAACCCAGAAGTGGTACAGCTACCCTTTCAGTTTTGTTCTGGTGTGTCCCTTTTCTATTTGTAGCTAGAGAGAAAGGACAGCTCTGTAGCTTGTTTTTGCCAGATGCCTGTACTGATTATTGCAGAAGACAGAAGCTCATTGGCCTTGAGGGCTAATTCTACAGCCAGGCAACTTAGGTAGTTGCTTAGGCTGTCAAATTTCAGGGGGCACCAAATTAAAAAGAATCCCAAACACTGTACACATTGAATAGAAAATTTGATAATTTTTCCTTGTGGCTTTAGAACTTTTTCTTTCTACACTTTTCAAAAAACAGTTAACCACAAAATCAGGGTGGTAATTTACCGCACATTAATCAGATGTTGCACATCACCAAAAAGAAATTCCTGGACCTCAAGAAGTTGATATATTATTGCAATAAAACAAAGCTCTGATAGAAAGCTATTGAGCAAGTGAGCCACTTATTAGCTTATCAAAGTTATACTTGGAAAAGTGGTAATGGCATACAAAATTGGTGTTGATATAATTAAAATACTGTGATTCACATAAATAGGGTGAAAATGTCCAAGAAAAGAAAAAAAATTATGAGGCTGAAAATCATTAGCATAAAGCTCAAAAAACTTGAAGAAAAAAAAAACAAGAGGTCATCTTTCTGAAATTCCTAACTAAATCAGAAGATGAACCAAACCATATGGAATGCCAGAATTTGATTTTGCCTAGGGCGCCATACTGTGTCCAACCTTTTGGCTTGCCTGGCCACATTGAGTGAAGAGGAATTGTCTTGAGCCACATATAAAATACAGTGGTGCCTCACAAGACGAGACTAATCCGTTCTGAAAGAACGCTCTTAGTGCGAAATGCTCTTAAAGTGAAACGAGGTTTCCCATTGAAAATAATAGAAAATTGGACAATCCGTTCCATGCCCCCAAAAATATTCACCAAAAAATCATTTTCAACGGAATTGGATATAGAAATGATTGTCCCTAACATCTGAAACAAGTAACCATGATTAACACACGATATAAAGCAGAAATAGAGCAAAC
>JANHZU010001485.1:162039-176793 GCA_032468055.1 Acrochordus granulatus | reverse complement strand
ACTTTTTAGCTTCTTCATATGACCATCTACTGAGGGGCTCAGACACTGATGTTTTGTTTACTCTACTGATACAATTTTCATTTCATGTTCTTTCCGTATAGTACCTTGTCCAAATGTGGCCATGCTGTGGTTGCAACCCTCTACCCATTTACCTGGCAACACACTTATATTCCTGTCCTGCCAGCTTCCATGATAGACATTGTGTGTTCACCTACTCCTTTTCTTATTGGCATCCTCTCCTGCTCCTTAACACATCTCCAGGACCTGCCTATAGAAGAGGTGAGATCTGTGAAACCAGTGAAGAGCATTCTTACTATGCTGTACAGCTGCTAAAAACTGTGGTGATGACTACATAACTTACTTACTTTTAAAAACATGCTAATTCATCTGTGCAGTTCAAAGATACATCAGATATTGTGTTGTTTTGCCTTTTTAAATGTGAGACTAGTAATTGTCTTAAGGCTATTCCAACTAATTAAAGCAGAACTCTGAAAGACTTGCTTTCTTTGTTGAGTGTTCGGATAGCTGTATCCAGCTGGTTATCAGGCCAGTAACAAGTTCCCTTATTTCTCTGAAGGAACTGAATTTAAATTAATACGATAAAATAGTAAACTTGTTGCATTCCAGTTGTCAACAATTAATGAGAATTGCAGAAATTTAATAAAAAAGGTAGCCCTGTGGTTAAGTGTTAATATTTTATGCAATTGAGAAAGGGGTAAGGGATTGAATTGCTTGAAGCAACTGAACATTCACATTGATTGTACGCCTCTTCTTTTTCGTAGGTACTGATTGTTGATCTCTGTGCTGATAAGTTTCTGCAAAAGGTGAATAAAATAATAGCTCCTACTGTTGTCTACTTTGCCATAGGAAGTAGCAGTACTAAGCTTCTGTGACAGTATTTTGGCCCAACCCCCAGAAGTTAAGCATGATCTGATTTGATTAACATTTGGAAGGGAGACCACTTGTACTATACTCTAGATTAGAAAACCAAAACACAAATCCTAGAAGAAGGAAATGACAAATCTCTGTTGCCAAGAAAACTACATAGATGTATCCATGTAATCCCAGGAGTTTTGCTCAGCTCCAAGCAAGTCTTCACATTTTACATTATTGTCTACATTATAGAAAACAAATATGTTGCAATTTGAGTTAGATAGAAATAAACACATTCAAGAAAACTTTAATTAAAGCAAGCTGGCTGTGCTCTCTAGATATTCTCAATGCCTGAAATGTGGTTTATTTTTAAATATGGTTAGTTTAGCATACAGTTAAGAATAATTGCATCCTGTTTTGATTGATGTAAAACCCAAGCAGATCTAAATTTCTGCTTATGGCCACTTTGGTGGTAGGGATGGGGGGTGGCAGTGTATAAATTCATCTGAACATGTCATTATGTTAAATGCCAGGCTTGGATTTACATTTTTAATTTATAATGATGGAAGAGCTGAATTAAAATCACAACACAAGTGTAGATATATTTAAGCTTTTCCACCCACATTTGTTATCAACTCCAGCCCTATGCTGCAGTATGCTACCAATAAGTAACAAGGTTCAACCTTCCTTTTTGCATGTCTAATTGTAGCTGCGGTTTACAAATAGTTTTATTATGTAGAAGGCCAAATCAAATATGCAGTGCAACAGAATGTGGCACAGGAAAACCTCCCATGTACTTCTCCCTCTCTACTTCCCTTCATTGTCTAGACACATGTGGTTTTTTTTGTTTAGTTTCAGTTTTTTCAGTTTCTTAAAATAATCAGTCATGATGTTTTCTGCTGGTGTCCATTGTCTGCTGTAGATTGAGGTGCTGTCTTTGCAAGCAAAACAAGTATAGACTGACAAATTGCTCATTGTCATATACTGCAAAGGACAAGTTTAAAGGGTATTGAGTTTTGTTGTTCTAGCTGATTGTCTGAATTCATTGTTAATTTTAGAATCAGGATGCTTGCAAAAAATCCCTCCCTTTGCAGTTTCTAATACAGAGAGTATTTTGTTATCAACTTCCACATTTTTATTTTGGCAATCCATACATGGATCCTTTTGTAAATGTGTATATTTGTGGCTAAGCTTATTTGCACTTTATAGTATATAGCCTAACCATGCATACATGCACTGATGCTGAAGTTATTGCATGGAATTGTAGGTACTGATGCTTAATATAACATTTTGTTTAGTTCTGAGCACAGAAAGTACACCCCATTATCTTCTCTCTGTCCCCCCTCTCTATTTTACTTCAAAGGTTTCAGATGAGGATGAAATTCTACCTCACAAGCTTCAGGCTGCACTTGTACAGATCTTAGAAGAAAGGAATGAAATCTTGTCTCAGGAACGCTATTACACACAAGGTAATGTTGATTGAAAAATAATTCTGTCCCTAATCTTGTTTAGAAAAATGGATTTTGTGTTTCTGCTGGGTGAATCCATGATGAGATGAAAACTAGTAGAAATGAAGTCCAGCAAATGTTTGTCTCTTCCCCCCAACCACTAAACTTTTAAACATGTTTTTACATCTTCAATTTGCAAAAATGCTCCTGCATTCTAACAGAGTCTTCATTTCAGTCCTTCCTGGACTGACTGTAATATTGCATCTTTTTCTGTAGGTGATGTGACACTGGACTCTCTAATATCAGAGGCTTTTGTTCGCTTCTTTGTGGAAATTGTGGGGCACTATTCCTTGCACATGCATGTCACTGAGAAGGGAGAGAGAGTATTCCAGCGGGAGCCTTTTCGCAAGTCCCATACATCCCGCAGCGTGCGTCATTTCCTAGATATCTTCATGGAGACACAAATGTTTGCTGGTTTCGTCCAGGACCGAGAACTACGGAAGAGTGGGGTTAAAGGTGAACTGTTTGTGTTGAACAAAAATAGTAGAAATTCAGAATGACATTCTCTCTACAGGTAACTGCTGCCTTTCTGCTGGAATGCTGAAGGTATTGCTTCCTCAAACCATTTGTGGTTTTAAGCCTTCGTAGGTTTTCAGCCTGGAAACTGAAATGTTTATTGCTGCCACAGGCCAAAGCATTTTTATAACTAGATATGAAATACTAGACTGATTTAATAGCTTAACAAGAGCAAATACCTCTTGCTTTTAAAAGATTCTGCTAGTTGCTCCAGAAATTATCTGTCTTCAAAGCTCCAGCCCTTGATAACTTAAAAAATGGCTAGAAAGTAAATACTTAATTTGAGCTTGACTTTTGGTGACTAATTCATGTTGTTTTTGTACTAACGAGAGAGAAGTAGTTGCCACTGCCTTCTTTAGGATATTTTCTTTTCAATTTCCTAGTCTAGCTGACAGCCCTGGAATTTCCAAGAGTTATACTATCCTACTGCTACCTAGGTCTGATCTTATTTAGATTTTTTGAAATTAGTCAGGTGTTGCCATGTGCTATACTTTGCAAAGGAGTATTATTTATGTTAATCTTGTTTTTAATGCTTTTATATCTATGTTTTTATATTACTGTAAGCTGCCCACAGTTATTTGAGATTGTGACAGACAGCATATACATTTAATAAATCAATAAAAGTATTATATAAATTTAAATGTCATTGGGTTATTAATGAATGAGAAAAGCACGAGCTCAATTACAAGATACAGCTCTTTCTCTTCACTTTTGAAAAGTGTAGAAACCTATGATCCTCCAGATACTGCTGAACTAAAATTCCTTCCAGATGGTGCTTAACAAGCAACTCTTGGCCTTGTTGCATGGGAGTTGCAATTCAACATCTGGAGAGTCTCGGATTGCTATCCTTGGCTTACAACAATTCCAGAATCAGAAAGGCAGAACCCACAAGAAATTGTGCCATTTATGAGGTCTGTCTTGACTTTTTTTTTTTACCAAAAAAACCCAGAAATATTCAGCCTTGAATTTTTCCCTGAAAAATAACAGTGGAACTCCATCTCCTAACATGGGAACTGGTTTGCATCTATCCATTAATCCATCCAAATTGTATAATTTATGTATGCGTGCGTCCACACACAAATATTTCTGTAGTGAGTTGTAGATGGTATGAATGGGGTGCAGTGGCTGACCAGTTAAGACACTGGGCTTGTTGGCCAGAAGATTGGTGGCCTGAGTTCAAGACCCAAGCACCACATAAGGGTAAGGTTCCTGCCCCAGCTCCTGCCAACCTAGCAGTTTGAAAGCTTATAAAATTCATGTAGATAAATAGATACCACCTTTGGTGGGAAATTAACAGCATCCTGTGCACCTCAGCATATAGTCATGCTGGCCATATGACCATGGAAGTGTCTTTGGACAACGCTGGCTCTTCAGCTATGAAACGGAGATGAGCACTGCCCCCTAGAGTCAGACACGACTAGAAGGGGAAGTCCTTACCTTATAGATTGCAACTTTTGATGCTGGAAAATTGGAAGATTTTCTCCTGTTCAGTTCAAACATCCTCTGCATATCTTTTTGATTTTCTCATGTGTATTTTTGCTTTTTCAGAGCTGAAAGTTTAAAATATAGAACAGAAAATAAAAGTGCTTTCTGTAGCAAAGGCACCTATTGAAATGCTGCTTTCTTTTCAAGGCCTGTTTGAAGTTCGTGCCTTGGAATATTTGGAGACCATTCCAGAGTCTGAGCCAAGTGGAATGAACAAAATCCTTCGCAGTCTGGGTGAGTCATCCTCAGTCTTGTTCTTGGCTAGTCTGGTTGTGATTTGTATGACTGTCCACTCAAATCTTGATATTATTTTATTCCTAAAATGGTATTGGAAACTAGACTGATTTTCATGGTGTTACTTTTGACTACTCTGAATTTTGTTTTGCTGAAGGCTAGAATCTTCTGTTTGAAAATGTTTAAAATCCAAACAGTGTCTTTCTGAAGGAAATTGAGTCATGTGGTTGCAGAATATATTTTGTTTCTTACACTTTAACTGGATTTGCACTTCAACTAACTGCACTTCAGATATATTATTGTTATCCTTATAATCTACCTTAGATAGATTAGGCTGAGAGAGATGGCCCAAAGTCATCCAGTGAGCTTCTGTGCCTGAAGGTGGACTTGAACCTGAATCTCCCTGATGTCAGACCAATACCTGAGCTTCTACACTGCACTGGTCTCTTGATTAACTACACTTAACTGGGCTCACATAGCATGCTAATCTGTAAACCACGGTGGCTGAATTTGCAAAATCTTTTAAGAAAAAACTATCATCTTAGCACAATATATTAACTTTGATTTTGAAAGCTTAGGTTCTCCCAAAGCACTTTTTGCCACTTACTAAGAAACTGAGTTTGCAGTATCATGTAAACGATCAATGAATTTCATGTTAACTGCTTCTGTTACCTGAACTCCAGTCAATCTCATTAGATTTTCTCCTAGTGAAAATGTAGAGTATTGTGCTGGAAGTTAATACTGGAATCCAAACAAATAAAAGTTAAAGCAGCCTCTATTAACTGTCTTCGTATTCAAAGTCTGAAGCAGCCACATTCACCAATGATCACAATAAATGGGGAGAAGGCTCAAGCAGGCAACTTCACTCCCTCCTTCCTGTTGCTCCTGACTTGTGCTACCACAAGTTTTGACATTTTCCAACAATTTATTTCTGTCTTGGTCTTTTTTGGCTCATTTGATTATAATTCAGGCAGCAGTATTTATTGTTAGGTGTGTGATTTGTCTGAACTTGCTCCAATTAATTTAATACTAAAATTACATATATGAATGTACAGAATGCTAAGACCAAAACTGAAAGAACTGTTTGGGCATATTGAAATGTAATTTGTAAATTTCCATCATCATCCTTTCCTTACTATCATACAAAATAGAATACCACAGTTGTGTGCTGAAGAAGCTTAAGATTTCAGGAGCTGAAAAACATTTGGACAACTTCAAGCAAATTTCTTGAAGAAGACATTGTATAATTGGGGTGCTACTATTAAAGGCCTTCTTAGCATCTCATTTATAGGGGGCTCTGAAGAAGATCCTCAAAAGCTATTTTTAAAGTTTAAGTGTGTCAGGAGACATTTTTAAAATAGTGTATCCCCTCTACCATTTCATTTGAGAAAGTTTTCTGTTCTGAAAACTCCAAGCCTAAAATTCCATTGGTCAGAATTATCCACTTTAAATTCTGACTGAAACAGACAAACATGTTTGATTCTTTTCATTTTATTTTGAATTCAGATACTTTATTGGTCAAGCATGGTTAGACATGCTAGGAATTTACTTTGGACAGCAGCTCTCAGTATACTTGCAAGACAACAGTAAATAAAATAATAACATAAACAAATAAATTAAATTCAGCAGTAAAGTGTGCATCCAAAGTATGCAGCCAGTAGAAAAGGAATGTAGTAAAGTGTAGAATTAGAACCATATCTATGTATACACCTTAGACAGTATTTCTGGGTTAATTTAGAATTAACTTTGTTAATTTGTGTTCTGTCATACAGCATGAGTCAAGTATTCAGCTGAATGACAGCATGGGGGAAAAAACTGTCCCAGTGTCTGACTGCTTTGGTATGCAATATCCTATAGCACTGTCCAGGAGGAGGAGGTTTAAACAAATTATGTCCAGGGTGAGAGGGATCTGCAGATATCTTCTCCACCCTTTTCTTGACCGTCTCAATACACAGGTCCTCCATGGAGGGCAGGCTAGCTGCAACTATTCTTTCTGCAGTCTTGACTGTTAATTGGAGTCTGTACCTGTCCTGCATGGCTGCTGCACCAAACCATTATAGGTGTACAAAGAACAGACTCAGTGATTCCTCTGTAGAACTGTATTACCAGTTCTTGAGGCAGGTTGAACTTCTTGTACATGATAACGTATCAACCTTGTAAGATTTCTTTTTAATCTCTGGTTTTATTTCAGGTAATAAAATGAGGTTTCTACAAAAGAAGTGAGAAGCCAAATGCAGAATTGCTGCTAAGCTTGATTTTAAGATCCTGGAGAGCCATAATGAGGTGGCTTGTTGCTGTGGTATCTTACTGGATTTTTCACGTTCCACTTAAAGGAACTTCAGAGAACTGGAAAAATAGGCACCAAATCTGACTAGCATTCTTGAGTTCTGTTCTGCTTGGACTGGCTGGAGTATTACTGAACAAAAAATGGTCTATTAAGCAGAAATGTCAGTAGAAACTATATTCTTATTTATACTGCATGTTCAGAAAAGATGCTGCCTTTACCCTTGTGTTATTAAAAATATGCTCAAAGCACTCCCAGAGATTAAGCTGATATTTTTAAGAAGAGGAATAAACCACAAAAGAAACCAGGAACCCAGCTAAATGACTATACCAATATTTCCCTGAACAGATTCTTTGCACAAGAAAGCTTTTCCTAAGGCTGATGGGAGGTTATAATCTTGACTAGTTAATAATCTCCTTGACTATAACACCATCCAATCAGATGTTCTATTGGCTTGAACATTCAGTTTTTACATAGTATTTGGACATATTACTGCCACGCAAAGCCTTGTTATTTCTCACTATTGAAGCAAAACAAATCTGTTTGTTTGCTATGTTAGTATTAACTGTTATGCATGTACACACTATCTAATTACAAGTCCTTCTCATATATAACAGGGTATACACCTCATGCTAAAGTACTGTTTACTTGTCAGGAAAAAGCTGTTTGTTTCCAAATGGAGCATGAACATTTCTCAAAGTCAAGATTTGACACTGAAATAGACTGATTTAATTTGCTGAAGAACTGATGTAAAGGGACAGATAATAACTTTCATACAACTGCATTTTGCATGAAAATTGGAATAACAAGTATTCTTCCCTTGAAGCATATTTCTGCCCTTTTTCCACAGCTGAATATTCTTCCTCATTAAGTCTGTTAACTTCTTTCAATAAATACTGAATTCCCATTTTAGCCACTACTGGAGGGTGCCTAGCATTTGAAATAATCTATTTAGGGTTTATAATCTAAATATTGGATTCACATAACACATTAATCAAATATGACAGAAGGTCTAGGGTCATACATTGAACGAAGCCAAAATGCAATTTGTGTTGTGTGAATCCAGCTACTGTGTTTTTTAGATCATGGGTATTGGCTTATTGTAATGGATATACTCAGCCAAATGTGATTTATTCAATAATGGTTAAATCATGGTTTATTATGATACAGACTTATAGCCAATACCATGATTAGTTACATTCACTCTGCAGATCTCTCATACAATATAGCTAATAGCTCCTCTTCAGTAAAATGCTATTTACAATATTTACATTACTAAAGGGTATTTATAATATTTACAATACTAAAAGGTTTTGGACTACATTATATTGCCTCAGAGTGAGCAAAATTATCCTAAGTAAAAGAAGATATTTCTGAATCTTTAAAGTACAGAATGCTGAAGTATGGACTGGCTTCTCTGCTATGTGGTTAAATTGATCTTTGGATGAAAGAAGTTTGTGGCTTGCCTCTGTCCAAAAAATACTGCTTTTAATGGAGAACAGTTGGTGAGCCTTTGTTCCCTTGCAGCACGTAAAGTAGATCTGTCCAAGAAGAAGAAAGATCAGTTAATACTTAGAAAGATAATATCAGAAAACTGGTGAAATTTTATTATGAACCCAAGCTTCTACTCAGAGTATGAACACCAGCAGAAAGAATTGGCAGAAACTTGACTTGTTTCTTCACAGGAATCAAACATTGTATTGAAAGGCCTAAAAATGTGCTTTGTCTTCATTTGGCCAAAGTTAACAGCCAACATAAGTAAATTCAGAACAATACTTTTTAGATCTGGTGAGATTTACTCCCAAATAAGTATGCATGGGATTCAGACTGAGGGCTTTTCTGCACAGCAGCCTTCAGCAGCTTGTCTACCAAAATAAACAGCCTGAAAATGAAGCTGGCTTAAGAAATATGTTTCAAGATTTCAATCTCTTCCTTCATTTGGGTCTCAGTGATGGTCAGGTATTCCACTTGGACTGTGATTAACATGGCCCATGATTGATAATTCCTCTTGTCCTTTTCCCCTCCATTTATGCCATGAAAGTGGGTGCTGGTTGCTTTCTGTTCTGTTTTGAGGATTGGGGAAAAAACAGGTTGCAGTTCTTCCAATCACTTGATCTAAAAAGGAAGAGTTGGCAGAACTCTTGTCAGTTTCACCCAGTTAAAACAAAAGAAAACCAAGAAATGTCTAGCATATCACCATCCTATGGCTGAACATGCATTACTACAGTTCCGGTCTCTTGGCCTAGAAAGGGGAAACTGCTGAATCTGTTAGAAATGAAAAGAAATAGCATTTATTATCACACTACTGAAGTGCTGTACAAAAGATCAAAGCCCATCCTTTCATGGCATGCACTCCAATATAAAATAGCCTCTTAAGTCACTCTAAGTGGAGAATTGGGAGTCAAACCTGCCACAGCAATTGAACAAGATTTTGTATACAATGCAATGAAGTGCAATTGATGGACCAAACTGCCCTGCTTTGTCAAAATAGAGGGGGAAATATCACTTTTGACATCGATCCAGAAAACTCAAGATGGTGGTTGCCTTCCCAGAAGCCTAGAGGTGACCTGAAGATTATGCCTTCCATTCCTGTCCCAAACTATAGGCAGCCCATATTTGTACTGAACAAGGAAAAAATGTGGATCAGTTCCTGGATGGGGTCAGCCTTCTTCTTTCACAGCATCTTCTAGATACATTGGGATTTGTCTCCCAGAATTCGGTCACCATGATCAATCTTGTAGTCCATATGCCTGGAAGGCAAAAGTTGGGGAAAGCTATACTGAAGAATATCAGAAACACAGTAAACCCTTGGTTTACGAACTTAATCCATTCCGGAAAGCTGTTTGTAAACTGAGTTGTTCATAAGTCGCAACAGTTTTTCCCATAGAAAACAATGTAAAGTAGACTGATCCATTCCAGACTCCCAGAAAACTGCCTATGTAAAGTTGTTTTAAGTCCATACCTATAAGTAAAATAATACTAAAACAACACAGTTAAACCTTTTAAAAGACAAAAAAAATGAAATTAATGTAAATGCAACTAAATAAACTGAAACAAATGAAAATTTAACTATTATGTTTTGGGGTTCAGCAGGCTGGGTGGAGAAGAGGGATGGAAGGATGCTAGTGTTTGGAAGACAATCTTCCATAAGAACCTCCTTTGATAGCTTCTTTCTGTTTCAGTATACAGCAAGTTGTCAACTTTACCATCCCATAATCTGAGGCCAGATCAGACACACAAACACCTCCATCATGTTTTGCAGTAATTCTCTTTTTAAGCTCCACAGTGATTTGCTGTTTCCCTTTCCTTTTTGGTGTACCGCTACTTGCAATAGCTTTATTGAGGCTCACGGTGGCTAAATCAAACAGAAAGAAATACCTGCAAAAGGAGAAGCTTACTCGCTGCTCACTCTTCACTACTCACAAATGCTCATTGCTCACATGAAACGTCAGCATTCGTGGGCATCAAATGGCATGCAGTGTCAGCATTTGTGGATATTGGCATGCAACATCGGCATTTGTGTCACATGGCATGTGATGGTTTTCATGGGCATTTGTGAGCGTCACATGGCATGCGATGTTGGTGTTCATAAACCGGATAAATGTTTGTAAGATGAGACCAATTTTTCTGGACAAAAATGTTTGTAACTCAAATTGTTCATAAGTAGAAGTGTTCGTAAACCGAGGGTTTACTGTATACATATTTCTGAATGAGATGACAATTACACAAGCAAGTCCCAAACACAAAGAACAATCTGATTTGATTGTTTTATAGGTTTCAGAATCTAGCTTAGCATTGCGGTGGTTCTGAATATGCTGCATCCTCTGCATTTCTTGAATAGCAGCAGTTAATTTTTGGAGTATGCTTCAGCACTTAAATGATTGCTCTTATAATATTCAGAACAGCAGGGAGAAAACGTTGTTGAACTTCTCTGAGTCATGCCTACTTTTGAGAAATAATTGGGTTAAGCTAGCCCCAGGCATGTTCCTTTAGACTTTGGGTACTTCTCAGTGGTCATCCCACTTCCTTGTTACATATGTGTGGCTGTTGGGCTGCTCATTCTTTTTAAAGCCTTAATTTATGATATATTGATGAAACCAAAACTGTATGTACAGCAATAATACTGTAAAAAATCAAAATCTTTTGGGAACTGGTTTGAATAAAATGTATTTTTGTGTGTGTTTTGATTAATGTTTGTTTTATCTTTTGGAGCTTGTAGTTCTTCACTTCTTGCTCAATTCATAAAACATAGAACACACAATGGCTTCACTATTAGTTTAACTTGTGTATTTTAAAGTTTTCTTATGAGTTTTGAGAGGCGCAGGTTGTACAGAATGATACACCTAATGAATATTGTTTGGCAGAAATGCCTTAAACCAACATAGTTAGAACATGCTGTAAATTTATGGAAATAATTCAGGATGATTGTAGAGAGCAAGGATGATGGCCTTAATTGAGATATGCTACTGCATAGACAAAAGGAGCTAAAGTGTTTTCTCTTTAGGTCTAGATAAGATTCAGAAGTGGCTCAGGTAGACACTTCCCTAATTCACTGAACTATAAGAAGGCCTGGGACAGCATAATCAGACTTACAAAATACTGTTATTACAGCCAGTCTTCATAAAAGTAGATTTAGCCTTCTTGTGGAGTTGATTTCATGGTCTGGCCTGCAGAGTGGAGCTGACAGGAATTGAAGGTAACTCTGTGCCATCAAGTTAGAACTGACTCTTAGCAACCACATAGGTAATTTTTTTCCAGGAGGATCTGTCTTCAATTTGGTCTTTAAAGCCTTTCAATGATGTACTCATTACCAGTGTACATCTACTTTGCTCTGCTCATTGTTTGGTATAAGAGCTGAAGGAATAGAATTGCCAGTGGAAAAGTTTGTATTTAGTCAGGTACTGCTGGATTTACAAAAGAAAGATTTTTTTCAGATGGGGGAATCCCAGGAGCAAACAGGTAAAAATAAAAATGGAATAATTGGTGATTTAGATAGAAGTAATAAAATTAATTTGCCTCTGGTGGAAGAAGGTTACTTGCTTGGGGATATTGTAGTTCAGTCTGTAAGATTTATTGTAGAACAAACATTGCAAAAATGTTTTCAAGGGAATTTTGTAATGGTAATTAGTAAGAACTAGTTTTGCTGAGAAAAATTTTAATATGATTTGAGGATGACCTGGAATTTGGGTGGTATGTTTATTTGGGGTATGGAATTTTAAATTTATCAATTTAGTGTTTAAGGATGGTTTTGATATGTGAGTTCTTAATGTGCTGTGGACTGTCTAACTTCTAAAAAGAAGTATCTAACTGTTTGGAAGTCGTTCTGAAACTTTCTGCTGGTGAATTGGAGTAAACCTTCGTGGATGAACTTGATGATTTTTGACTAAGTTATATGTTTAGATGAAATATTGTGTACTGTAGACTAAAAATTAAGATAATTAAAATATAGATATATAATGTTAGAAAGGAAATGTTTATTATAGTTTCTAGTTTTTATTAATTTGTTTTGATTGAGAGAAGAACATATTTTTCTTTCTTTTTGTTGTGACTTATGGATATATATTCAGCTGAGTTGGGTTGAGAGTGATGGGGAGGGGCTTTTTGCCTCTTGTTTCTTTTTTGGGATGTGCATGTGTATTTATATTTTAGATTTTGTTACTGTCATTGGTAATAATTGTCTTTTATTGTCTTTTTGTTTTTTTTTGTTATGTTGTATTTTATTCTGTTGAAAAGAAATAACAATTAAAAAAAGAAATTTAGAACTGAATTAATTCAAAACTGTGGAAATGACAGTGGATTTTAGGAAGAGTCCTCCTATTTCACCTCTTTTACCATACTCAGCAACATGGTATCATCAGTATAGTCCTTCGGGTTTCTGGGCTCTATAATCTCCCAAGACTTGAAATAGATAGCTAATATTAGTACCATTATTAAGAAGGCACAACAGAGGATGTACTTCCTGCATCAGCTCAAGACATTCAACCTCAAGAACCGTGGACATAGTTCTACAGAGGAATCACTGAGTTTGTCCTTTGTACATCTATAAATGGTTAGGTGCAACAACCATGCAAGATAAGTGCAGACACCAACAAACAGTCAGGACTGCAGAAAGAATAATTGCGGCTAGCCTGCCCTCCATGGAGGACCTGTATATTGAAAGGGTCAAGAGAAGGATGGAGAAGATATCTGCAGACCACTCTCATTCTGACTACAACTTGTTTGAACCTCTTCCCTCTGGGTGGCGCTATAGGGTATTGCAAACCAAAACAACTAGACACAGAGACAGATTTTTCCCCAAGCCATCATTCAGCTGAATACTTGATTCACACCATATGATGGGTCACAAAGTGGAAGAATTCAAAATTAACCCAGAACTTCTGTCTAATGTAATACATATCAATATATGGTAGTTGTAATTCTATACTTTATAATCTGTTTCTATTTTCTGCATACTTCAGATGCACACTTTACTCTAAATTAATTTATTATTATTTTATTTACTGTTGTCTTACAAGTATACTGTGAACTGCTATACTGGAGTCAAATTCTTTGAGTATCTAACCATGCTTGGCCAATAAAGTATCTGAAGAGACATTATTACTTTCACGTTAGCTCTCCAATTTACTAGGGACTGCTTCCTTCCTTTTTCTTAAACACTTGATTACGTAATGCATATTTCCACCTCCCCCAGTGAGGCACTACCTTGGCATGTTTATGGGGCTTGTGTGCTCTGAGAAAGATGACAGTTATGCCAGAGGTTCAACCATACTGGACAGATCTCATCATAGGAGCCAGACAAAGAGTGTCTCCTTCCCATAAAAAACTATGGTGAGACGTAATTTACAGAAACCCATCCTGGCTCGGTCATTGCCTGGGTCAATGAGGACTGCACTAGATGCTGGAATACCTGGACATCTGGTGAAAAATGGGCTACAGGACTCCACTGCAGAAGGAAATGGCAACCCACTCCAGTATCCTTGCCAAGAAAACCCTATGTACCATAACAAAAGGCTAAAAGATATGATGCCGGAAGATGAGCCCCTCAGGTTGGAAGGTGTCCATTATACTACTGGGGAAGAGCAGAGGACAATTACAAGTAGCTCTAGAAATGGTGAAGTAGCTGGGCCAAAGCTGAAAGGACGCTCAGCTGTGGATGTGTTTGGAGGTGAAAGGAAAGTCCAGTGTTCCAATATTTCATTGGAACCTGGAATGTAAGATCTATGAATCAAGGTAAGCTAGATGTAGTTGAAGATGGCAATGTGGGAGAAGCAAGGAGTGAACCATGTGTGAAGGGGGGAACCAGCCTTGATTCATTGTGCATGATCAAGCGAAGGAGGGGCATCCCCCAGGAAGATGTTTGGTTAAAAGCTTTAGCACTCATGAGGAGAAATTCTTGTAATTACATAGAACCATTAAAGCAGTAGAATTACAGTGGAACCTTGCAAGACAAGCAAAATTTTTTAATAAGATTTATTCTGCTAGACAAGTGGCAACTTGCAAGACAAGCAAGCTTCATGCAAAAACTTATGCGTCATCAGTCAGCACGCTCTGTATTTCCCATTCAGGCAGCAACCGTGTGAGAGTTCTGTGGATGCTGCCACATGCAGTTTACTCCATTACTGACCTTGTGTTGTACTGTGAGGCATTGCTGAGGGAAAAGGCCCTTTTGTCTTGAGCGGTGGTGGCAGCAGATCCTCCAAGCCAGCAGGGGCACCAGAAGCAGCCGGCCTAGCAGCAGCTGAGGCCAGAATCTGCCTCGAATCAGATCCATAAGTATTGGTTAGTTTGCTCTATTTCTGCTTTATATCGTGTGTTAATCATTGTTACTTGTTTCAGATGTTAGGGACAATCATT